>LOJH01063322.1:0-10739 GCA_001685095.1 Ellobius talpinus
GGGAGCCGGGCGGGACGAAAAGCAGGCCTGCGCTCCCCTGTCACTACATGTGTGCCTTTTACCTTTTTTTTTTCAGCCACTTCACAGCTCATGAGACTCCAGAGAAAAGTGGTCTGGAGAAAATAAAAGGAGGTATTGATGGGGAACCTTTTTCAACCAATGGCCTTTGAGAGGCTGGACCAGGCTGCATGTGGCTTTGGGCACCAAAAGGTGTGGCACCAGCTGCTCTGCTCTTACCCTCACCTCTCCCCCACCCTGCTTTCACACCTGGATGCTGGATTCCATTCCTGTTCCCTGTTGTGATCTGTGAGACCCCTTAAACAAGTACCCCTTATTATACCCTATTCCGAGCTAGTGTGGAATTACTTTATTCATGTCCCCCTTCATCTGGCCACCCAACATGGGAACGAGTCCATGCTTACCAGAACTGACCTAAAAGTATCCCCCACCCCCACCCCCATACTTACCAGGCTCCTGGCTGGTCAGCCCAGGCAAGCTTCTTGCCCATAGCCCACCTGCCACTGCCTAGGACCCAACTTTCCCCCTGCAGCTTACCATTTTTTTCACACCGCAATCCCGGTGGCATTATATCCACTGACTACACACATCACAGCTCATGACTGATGGAAAGCTTTGGGTTTCTTTCTGATTCTGACCACCAAAAAACTCTGTCCATGTACAGAATCACTTTAATTGCTCTTGATAATTGCTCTTAAATTTGTCAAAAAAATTGCCTTCACAGTGCCTAATTATAATAATCCTCAGCCTATTAGGAGATATCAATGGACCATCCTTCTACACGGAATGCTCAGTAGCCCCACCCTGTGCCGATACTTTATAAGTCAGCCATTGGAAGTAATACGTAAACAATTTTCTTAATCTATAATTTACCATTACATGGATGACAGTTTACTCTCTGATTCAAATGCAGATATTTGTACTCATAAATATATATTACAAAGTAGATAAATATCCCAGGAAATTACTTAGGTGAATGTCCAAATTTCTTTCTCAGTCTTTGGAGAAATAAAATATGATGAACATCAAGGCAAGGAAGATGGTTCAGTCTACCCAAAGTAGACTGTCTTGTCGTGTATGCATAAGGAGCTGAGATTCATCTCCCAAACTCCTGAGAGGCCTGGCCATGGTGACAGGTGCTCACAATCCCAACCAGTCCTAGGGGACACTGTCCATCCAATTTAGCTTAATTGGAGGATGCCCTGTCTCAAAAAAGGAGGTGGATGATGTCTGAGTAACAATATCTGAAGAGTGACCTCTGGCCTTCACACACACACACACACACACACACACACACACACACACACGCACTTATACATGTACACATGCACGCACATACGCAGAAATGTGTGCATGCACATACAAGAAAATCATAATGAACCTCAAATATACCCAAGAAAACCTATTTTAAAAAATCTGTTTCAGGGGGTAGAAAAATAATCTTCAATTTTCAAAAATGCAGACAACAAGACTTTGATACCAAAACTAGACTCAGCACTATAAGAAAGGACTCATAAATACAGGTCCAAAGATTCTTAAAATACTGACAAACTAAATTCTACAATATATTGAAAGATATTATAGCATGACTATGTGGAATTTATTCCATGCTTAACATTTTTTAATAAAACATTGTATTTGCAGGAAAAAAATGAAAGGAAACCATGATTGAATCAACAGCTAGAGAGAGCACATCTGCCAGAAATTTGCAATACATTCATGATTAATAACCAGCAAACAAAACACATCCAGGCATGTAAGTAACAGTAAGGGATGGCATTGTGTAAAAGGCTCATACACCAAAAAGGTTACAACTAACATCATATTGTGGTCATGTGGTAAATACATACCCATGGTTGGGAACAAAGCTAAGGTACCTTAACTGATGAATCCTACTATAAGGTTACTAGTTGTATGAGCCAATGCAATAAGGTAAACAAAAGAATTAAAGAAAAGAAAAAAAGCTGTTCCTCAGAAGAAAATTTAATATTGTTTTTAAAACATGCAGAAAATTATAACACATCTACCCAAAGCTCTTAGTAGTCATCTTTGGGTTTGGAAATTCACATGATAAAACAAAATATATATATAATTTTAGTTATATTTCTATGTAGAAGCAAAAATTTATTGGACTAATAAACTTTGGGGGAGTTTTCTTTTTTTTACTTTTATAAAGGCTAGAAAAACCTATACACTAAAACCCCCTGAACACTACTGAAAGGAGAGCTAAATAGAGGGATATAATTGTCTGTGGATCAAAAGACTTCTTTATCACAAGTAACTCCTCCCTATTAACAAGTAACCTCTTCCCATTCACAATTCTGTTATGATCTGCTGGCCTGTCACCTGGGTACCCTGTCCCTTTAAGAGAAAAGCCCTACCCACTCCCCCCTTCTGCCAAGGCAATCAGATCTTTTGCCCTCTTCAGCCTGTGTTCTCTCTCTCTCTCTTCCCTTCCCTCTTTTGAAGAGATAACTTCTCTCTCTCCTCTCCCTCCTCTTTCTCCCCCCTCTTTCTCCTTCTCTCTCTCTCCTTCTCTGTCCCCCTTCCCCTTCCTTCCATAACCCACTAACTAAACTCTATACCCAAAGTCTCTTTGCATGGCATATCTGTCTGCCCTGTGAGAGCACAGTGAGATAGTGGGAGGTATCTATAAACCAAGACGTGGATCATCCCCAGATCCAGGTCCTTTTATCTTACACTCCCAACCTCCAGTACTATGAGAAAAAAAACGTTTAAGCCAGCCAATTCAGAGTACTTTTGCCATCATATCCTACCCAGATTAAGACAAGTGTACACTCCATAGAAACTGATATGTGATAAAGGGGCATGGGGACCAATAAAAAAGAGCCAACCACCAGACCTGTGCTTACCCAACAACACAAAGAAGATACGATAAAATAAATACCATGAGTTTATACTTGTACAAATAAAAGATTGGATAGTCTGCAGTGAGAAAGAGTTAAATTCTCGAAGAACTACGTGATAGATAATTCCCCTGCAGGAAGCAAGCACCAATCTGCTCTCCCCTGTCACCCCCCCCCACAAAAAAAAGAGTATAGAAGAGAATAAAACAGTACTTCCAAGTTGTATAAATAAAGTCAAACTCAGATATAAGTCACAACTATATAACAACTTCAAATAACAAATTTTAAATATTTAAGAAATTCTAAACAGCCAGGCATATTGGCACACACCTTTAATCCCAGCACTCAGGAGGCAGAGGCAGGCAGATTTCTATGAGTTTAAGGCCAGCCTGGTCTACAAAGAGAGTTCCAGAACAGCCAGGGCTGTTTCACAGAGAAACCTTGTCTTAAAAACAAACAAAAAATCCTGACCCAACCCCCAGGTCTTGCATACAAGTATGCGTGGGCACCATGATGCATGCAGTGTACGGTGGTCAGTCTCCACCAGCACATACTACTGAGTGTTGTAGTCCACACCTGTCATCCCAGAACTGGAGCAGTGGAGGCAGGAGGATCAGAAGCTCAAGGCCATCCTTGAGTATTTAGAAGTGCATAAGTGAATTAAAAAGGGTATTACTGCCTATATGTTTTAGGATAATTAAAATCAAAATGATTGTGCATACAAAATACTGGCAAAGATCTACAGCTGTTTAAATTCCCATGCACTAACTGTGGAAATTCAAAATGATTTGATCACTTAGAGGAGTTTGATATCCTGTTAAAACCTGAAGTATCTATGACAACCCAAGCAGTTCTCCTGGATGCCTGTCCAGAAGAAAAAGAAGGATGTATGTCTATTCATGAACTTGCTTACAAACACAGGGACTTTACTTTTGGTAGACAAAAGTTGAAAACTAACTTATGTATCCAAAACTAAAAGAAATTATAGTTTGCTTGACCCAATCCTGTCCATGTGTAAGTAAAATATTGAAAGTAACAAGATATTGCTACATCTAGTCACATAGACAAATCTCAAAGCCACTATGATCAATGAAATAAGTCCAACATAAAAGAGCACATTAAGTCCTGGAAAATTCACACTCAGCCACAGTAATAGAAAGCAGGTCAGTGAATTACTGAGGAGCCAAAGACAGAGATACAGAGAAGGCGGCTCATTTTTCCAGAAAGCGCAGATGGTTGCATGGTGTACACATACGGCAGAAATTATCAAATTGTGTGTTTTAAAATATACCATTAATTTATTGTTGTCTTAGAAAACTTTTTGGATCTTATTTTAAACATCCTGTTGTGTGGAATTCAGCTCCATAAATTTGAGGAACAGGAAAAAGACTGGAAGGGGATGAGTGTGGAGGAAATGTGAAAGGCAAAGTCACAGGGGTCAGTGGGACCTGCCACATCTGTCTCAGGGCCTGGCCAGATGCCCAGAACTCATTTAAATGGAGGGTCATGACGCTATCTTGTTTATCTGAACCGGTCCTTCAGCAGAGTGAAGGAACCCAGTCCTTCTCTGACCACGTCTCTCTTATTATTTTAATAATGCTAACTAAAGCTGGAGTGTCTATGGATCATGGTGGTAATTTACTCCAGAAAAAAAAATGACTTCTCTGAGTTCACAACCAAATCTTCAAGGAATACATTGATTTATGAAACAGTCTGTTATGAAATCTACCTGTCATCCTTGGTGAGCTGTCTCCCCAGGTTTCCAGCCTTTATTTATAGATTGCTCATGTTTTCATTATTCAAGTTTAAGAACTTACTGCATATTTTGGAGAATAATTTATCACCAGACATGTCTTTGGCAAGGATAGCTCCCAGGCTGTGGTCTGTCTTCTCAGTCTCTGACAGGAAATATTTTAGTACAACATGTTTTGAGACTTACTGTGTCTCCAGTTTGCCAAATCGAAATATTACTGAAAACACAAACTAACTCAGTACATGCACTATCCTTCAGAGGATCACTGCTATACACAAGCATACAGAGAAAATGTGGGAATGCATTTACATATTAAGTTGAGCTGGGGAAATGTCTCAGGTGGTAATGTGCTTGCCTTGCAAGCCTGGAGTCACGAGTTCAACCCCCAGAACCCACACCTGAAACCCTCATGCTAAGAAAGCACAATTGAGTAGATCCTTGGGGCTTATGGGCCAGCCAATCCTGCCAAATCTTCAATTTCTAGGTAAAAGTGAGAGACCCCTTTTTGAAAAGTAAGTTATGTGATACTTAAGGAATAACACCCAAGGATGACATTGACCTCTATGCACATACGAGTGGGCGCGTGGGCCCACGCACGTGCACACACACACACACACACACACATTTACATGCATGCACATGCTAACATACCGATTAATTTTCTTAGTGTTGTTCTTTGGGAAGTTGGATTTTTTTTCCATATGGCTACAACATCACCAAGATCACAAAGCACAGAGTAACAGAAACATGTCAATGGCAGAAATAAAATGACGGCATCTAGTAACACCCTTGTCCCCAATAATCCACTTCTTCAGCATGTCAGAACCCCAGAGCTACAGCATTCTTCTCTGTGGAGCTTGCTAGCTTTCCATCTTGTTGGAAACAATGTAAATCATAGAGAACATCTTCTACTTCTAAATTATACAACTGAAGCTTTCAGACTGAAAGCAAATGAAAACGTCCAGGCTCAGACAAGAACAAAACTGTCAATCATCTTGCCTATCGAGCCATTTTCTCTACTACTTGCTAATTCTGTGACCCTATGCATTAAAGAAGGCTAAGACTGGAGAACTGAGGATAAAATGTTTTTTTGATTTTTTTGTTTTGTTTTGGGTTTTTTTTTTTCTGTCCAATAAAAGCTAATTTGGTGGATTAAGGGTCTCATACTGGTAAGGAAAATCCTACACAGCCATAATCTCACAAGTCTTCCATGGCTAGGCTCACCCCATGCTGTTCAGGTGTCCTCAGGGCCTGGCCTTGGTGGGCACCCTTCGTTCCTGGCAGACTGCACTGCACCTGCACAAGGTGTTGCCCATCATCCCTATGCATTCAGCTTTCTCAATACGTATGAACTCCTAAAGGACAAACATGGTCCTACTCTACTTCAGACTTACGATGTGACTTTTAATTCTTTTATGTCCCTGACAGAAGCTAGATTTGTTTATATTGAACATGTCCGACAGGTTCTTCTAGAAGAATATACTTTTTCCTCAAAATAGTAAAATTAAAATGAAAAGAAGCTTAGAATAAAATATGTTATAGAGCACTTATTCCTGTGAGTCCATTTTGCTCCAACATCAATCTGGGACAGTATTCTCTGGGACTGATGGTTTACCCTGTCTGCCTGTGTCTCTAAGGAGAAAACAGACACATGCTTTTAAGACATGCAACCTATGGCGATTAAGTAAGAGACTCATGTCAGTTGCTTAATTTGTATCTGACACATTTGCTTTTATTTCATAAATGTTAGCAACTATATTTTCTAAGTTTCTTTTTATAGATAAGAAGGTTTTTCTGTACAACACATAAGGCTTAAGTTCCAAAAGAGTTACTGACTGTAGGGGAATGATCAACTGGGTGAAATATTTCAACACATGACAGTGAACTCATTTCCTTAATAATAAGGACTTCTCAGAGACTGGTTATAAAAGACTATAAACCAATGGAAACGCTGACAAAGGGCTTAAAGAGGATGTTCACAGAGAACAACAACAAAAGGCTTGTAAATATGTGAGAAGACAGTCACTCCCCCAAGCACATAAAACAAAGAATAAAATATCAATGAAGGCATTTTTTCACTTACTGGAAGACGATCCTCAAAATACAGTCACAAGATAGTTACGATGTGAAAGAACCAGGACAGTGTGAAAGAAAAAAACAACATGTGTGCACACACACACACGTGCACAATGCACACACACGTGCTTATATACACACAAGTACAGATATGCCAGTGTGTATATTTCTAGACACAGAAATTCCTTGGTATCCACGGGGATTGATTCCAGGACCTCCATCAGATACTAATATGCACAGCTTCTAAAGTCTGCTGTATAAAATGATAGCATTTGCATAGAATCTACATGCATCCTCCTCTAAGGTTTAAATTCTCTCTAGACTGCATATAATGCCTAATTTGGTAGAAATACATTGCAAATGGTTCTTATACTGTATTATTCAGTAGTCAATAACCTAGAAGAACCCAAGACATATTCATCACAGGCATATTTTTCTAAAAAAAAATTCTCTCCAATGTTGGTTTAATTCCTGGAAGCAGAACTACAGATAGGGTGCTGGCAAGACGGCTCAGCAGGTAAAAGTTCTTGCCACACAAGCCTGATAACCTGATTTGATCCCTGGAAACCATGGTGTAAGGAAAAAACTGACTCCTCAAAGCTGTTCTCTGACCTCCACAAATGCACACTCCTGTGTGCACACGCATGTGAGCAAACAGATACCCAAGCACACACATACATACACAACCACTCATAACAAATAAAAGTTTAAATAAATGTTTTTATAAAAAAAAAAAACACTACAGTTCTTCTTTGCCACATCCAACCTCTCCACCTAGACCTCTCCACATCCTTCTTCAGGGTCTAGCCTTGTCTAAATTTTCTGCATGCCCTCTCTTCTGTCCAACCTGCTCTGTCCACATTAGACTTGGGACTAACAAAAGAAATCCATGTGCTCCTATCTCATTGCAAAAATACCAACAGTATGAAAGCTCAAGCCAACATCTTCTCTCCAAAGTCCACCAGTCCTAAGAAACATTTGCCAATAAGAATTACCCAGGTGAACCACAGGACACAGAAGTTAAAAGAACAGCCCGTGCCAGGTGTAGTGCTGAAAGCCTTCACTTTTAATCTCAGCACTTGGGAGGCAAGGCAGGTAGATTCTGTGAGTTCAAGCTGAGAGAGAGAGAGAGAGAGAGAGAGAACAAAGAACAACAAACTTCATCAAAGAATTCAAGGAGCTTAAAGAATGTACAAAGAACGGTTCAATGAAAATAAGAAGAAAGAGTTACATGAGAATAAGTGCCTGAAAAAACACAAACTTATGGCTGGTGAAAATGACAAAGTCAATCCAGGATTTGAGATTGGAATTCAATAAAGAGAGAGAAGCATTGACGAGAACTCAAGCTGAAATGAAGATGAAATTGAAAAGCCCCCATTAACTCAACTAGAAAACTCAAATGAAAGCCTTACATAGACTGAATCATGCAGAAGATAGAATACGAGGACTTAACGATAAAGCAGAGGATCTAGACCAAATAAGCATGGAATATGAAAAAACTTTAAAAATGCAGGAAAGGAACACAGTTTCAAATGTGGGAGACCATGAAAAACACCGAACCTACCACTGACAGCGTAGAATGGTACAGACCAGATCTTCAATGAGATCATAGAAGATTTCCCTAAAAAGACATGCCTATACAGATAGAAGAAGCACACGGGACACCAAATAGACAAGATCAGAACAGAAACTCTCCATGACATTGAACCTCAGTGATTGTTGGGTAATTGACCAATGGGAGGGAGGAGAAAAAGTTAAAAGACTTTTACAGGCAGCAAAGCATACATTCCCAAAGAGGAGAGTGTGAACCATTCCCTGACACTGGGCCACACAAAAGGTGTCAGCTAGGGTTGCAATATGAGGGGTGAAATGAACTGAAAACTGTTTTTCAAATATTGACTAAAGGTGGTGTTTTAGGTGCCTGTCCACCTGAGTAACTATTCACAAAGCATCTTCTACAGCCTAGATCAGTCACCAGTCAGTATCACCTTGTGCCAAGAAAGGGCAAGTGCTTCCAGAGTCATGAGAAGAACAGATTTTCCCAACATCAGAGGAAGACATGATCTAAATTCAAATTAACAGTCTCAGTTGTAAATATTTGCTTCCCTTTAGCAAACTCCCAAATCCTTCCTGGCCCAGCCTGGGGTCTCTGTGCCATGAAAAGATATCATCAGCTCCCAGCTAACCTGCAGCTTCCATCTGTAAAAATACCAGACCATACCTCAGTCCCTGGAAGCACTCGCGAGATCCCTGGCAAGAAGCAAGAGAGAAAAAGCAAGCCCGTGCATGGTTGGAAGAGGCTGAGAGTCAGTCATTCCCACCAGATTATTTCCTCCTGAGGATAATCCTCCTCGCTACTGGAGCAACAATGACCAGAGCAAAACGCAGAGAAAGTAAACAAAAACCAATCACACAAAAGAGAGCCGATCTGTGCCACCTCTCCACCCCTCAGCAAAGCATGGGAAACATGCTTCGAACAGACCAAAAGGACTGGTGAAATTATAGCTTCGCTTTCAGCTAACACTCGGCCTAAAGTTGTAGGGTTTGCAACATGAAACCCGATCCGAGATCTTTCTCCTACAGGTGGCTCTGTAAGCTGGCTCAGCTGTGGGAAGGGGTGGGGGTGGGGAGGGCTTTACAGCTTCTACTGCTCTCAGCTTTATCCATGGCTGATTTCTAGCCTTTCCTGGGGGAAAGTGGAAGAGCTTGTTTGTTCCTGAAGGCTGACGAAGCATTTCTATACCCTAAAATGGCCAAAGGTGACCATGACAAAGAAATCCTTTGTCTCGCATTGAGAAGCTGTGGTTCTTACAAGGAACCCCGCCAGGGCTTTCCTTAAAAACGTGTAGGGAAAATGCAAATCAAAGATCAGGAATTGTGGCATTTTCCTGTGTCTCTCTTTGAGCTTCCTCAGACCTGCTAATGGTGATTTGGTTGTTTGGAAAACTTGCCTTCTTTTGAAAGCCTCTGAAGGACAGTTACCTCACTGTTGAAGCTCAATGAGTCAAGAATGTTGGTCATTTTATGTGACTGTGTTTCAAAGCCTCCTGATTAAATAATCTCGGAAAACGTTGAAGAGTTTCTCTCCTTTGTCACACTGAACTGAGGACAGGAAGGCTCTGCAAAGGTTCTGTTCCCAGTAGCTCATCTCCTATGCTAATTAAAATGCTCTCCCCACCGCATCTCACACAGACCCCTAAGTCACTGCTAGGACCATAATGTGGAAAGCCAACATGAATGTCCCCTGGGCCTGAGAGAAGTTGTCACTCTGTGATAGAGGCTTAAGAAAGCCATGGAGATGAGGCAAGGGGAACATATAGGGCCTAAAACTGAGAGTGTAGCTGTAGTGTGCCTTCTTAACATGCGTAAGGCCTTGAGTTGAACTTCCTAAGATAAGCACGTGCGCAAACACGTATGCATGTTCACGCTTGTGCATGCCTATATGTGTACATTCATATGTGTGTGTGCATGCTTGTGCATGAATGTATGTGTTCTCCACCAAATACCCTATAATGTCTCAACCATCTGATCTTGAGGCGGAACCAGAGGACACCCTGGAGAGAATTAGGGATAACAGGAAGAAATGCCATCTAACAGAAACTCTGTTTGTCACTCCATTCTTCTGGAATTACAGGGAGCCTGGGCTCACAAGGCTGGACCACTATCCTTGTCTAATTCTTGTCAGGCTGCACTGAAGTAGAGTCACAGGTCAGATGCTCATGAAGCAAGCCAATACAAAGACATTACAGAGCTCTGAGGTCAAAGAGACCTAGGTTCAAATTTTAACTCCAGAGTCAAAATATTGGTGCTGGAATCCTCATAGGGCTCTTTCTCCCAGATCTTTACCCAGGTTCTGGTTTTCAGGACCTGTTTTCTTGTAAGAGAAAAGCAAGCTGATAACAAGAGTGATTCCTAGAGTTTTCTGATAGTGGATATAAAGCCTTTATACCTTCCCCGGAGAAACTAAGTAGGCATCTGTGATGGAGGAGGGTCATCTGTCTATGTGTTACTTTCATTGGTTAATA
>LOJH01063324.1:0-10739 GCA_001685095.1 Ellobius talpinus
TCTCTTTCTTAATTCTTCTCATCTTAATTATTTGGATAGGAATGTGCTATACATTTCCCCCCACTCTGCTTCCACCCTCCTTACTACCCTTCCATCCTCACCCCTGCCCTCCACACTCCAAATTTACTCAGGAGTTCTTTTCTTTTATCCCCTTCCTAGGCAGATCCATGTGTCTCTCTTAGGGTCTTCTTTGTTCCCTAGGTTCTCTGGGGTCATGGTCTATAGGCTGGTTGTCCTTTGCTTTATGGCCATTACCTACTTATGAATGAGTACATATTATATTTGTCTTTCAGGGTCTGGGTTACCTCACTCAGGATGGCTTTTTCTAGTCCTGTCTATTTGCCTGCAAATTTCAAAATGTCATTGTTTTTTACAACTGAGTAGCATTCCATTGTGTGAATGTACCACATTTTTCTTAAACATTCTTCTGTTGAGGGGCATCTATGTTATATCCAGGTTCTGTCTATTACAAATAATGCTCCTATGAATGTATTTGAGCAAATATCCTTGTGGTGTGAGTGTGCATCTGTTGTGTATGTGCCCAAAATTGTTATAGCTGGGTCTTGAGTTAGATTGATTACCAATTTCTGGGAAACTGCCATACTGATTTCCAAAGCAGCTGTACAAGTTTGCATTCCCACTAGCAATGGAGGGGTGTTTTCCTTATTCCACATCCTCTCCAGCATAAGCTATCATCAGACCTTTTGATCTTGGCCATTCTGACAAGTGTAAGATGGCATTTCAGAGATGTTTTGAATTGTATTTCTCAGATGACTAATGCTCAGATGAGCATTTCCTTAAATGTCTTTTGGTCATTTGCTATTCCTCTGCTGAGAATTTTGTTTAGCTCTCCACCCCATTTTTTTTTTAAAGAATTGGATTATTTGGTCTTTTGATGTCTAGTTTCTTGAGTTTTTGTATAATTTGGAGATCAGTTGTCTGTCAGATGTGGGGTTGATAAAGATCTTTTCCCATTCTTTAGGCTGCCATTTTGTCTTGTTGACCATGTTCTTTGCTTTACAGAAACTTCCCAGTTTCAGGAGGTCCCATTTACTAATTGTTCTCAGTGTCTGTGCTACCAGTGTTATATTTAGGAAGTGGTCTCCTGTGTCAATGCATTCAAGGCTACTTCCCACTTTCTCTTCTATGAGGTTCAGTGTAGTTGATTTTATCTTGAGGTCTTCAATCCATTTGGACTCGAGTTTTGTGCATGGCGATAGATACTGACCTATTTGCATTTTTCTACATGCCAAAATACAGTTATGCCAAAACCATTTATTAAAGATGCTTTCTTTCTTCCACTTTATAGTTTTAGCTTCTTTGTAAAAAATCAGGCGTTCACAGGTGTGTGAGTTGATAACAGGGTCTTCAATTTGATTCCTTTGGTCCATTGTCCATTTTTTTGTGCCAATACTAAGATGTTTTCATTACTATTGCTCTATAGTAGAACTTGATGTCAGGGATGATGATGTGTCCAGAAGTTCCTTTGTTAGACACAATTGTTTTGGCTATCCTGTGTTTTTTGTTTTTCCATATGAAGTTGAATATTGTTCTTTCAAGGTCTGTGAAGAATTTTGCTGAGAGTTTGATGGTATTGCATTGAATCTGTAGATTGTTTTTGGTAAGATTGCCATTTTTACTGTGTTAATCCTAGCTATCCAAGATCATGGGAGATCTTTCAATTTTTTGATGTCTTCTTCAGTTTTTTTTTCTTCAACGACTTAAAGTTCTTGTCTTACAGGTCTTATACTTTTTTGTTTAGTGTTACCCCAAGATATTTTATGTTATTTAGGTCTATTGTGAAGGGCGACATTTCTCTGATTTCATTATCAGCTCATTTATCATCTGTATATAGGAGAGCTACTGATTTTTTTGAGTTAGTCTTGTATCCACTATATTAATGAAGGTGTTTATCAGTTGTAGTAGTTCGCTGGTAGAATTTTTGGGATCACTTATGTATACTATGATATCATATGCAAAGAGTAAAAGTTTGATTTCTTCTTTTCTAATTTGTATCCCCTTGATCTGCTTTTGTTGTCTTAATGCTCCAGCTAGAACTTCAAGTATTATATTGAGTAGATATGGACAGAGTGGACAGCCTTGTCTTGTTCCTGATTTCAGTGGGATTACTTTGAGTTTCTCTCCATTTAGTTTGATGTTGGCTTGCTGTATATTGCCTTTATTATGTTTAGGTATGTTCCTTGTATCCCTGCTCTCTTCAAGACCTTTATCATGAAGGGATGTTGAATTTTGTTGAAGGCTTTTTCAGCATCTAATGAGATGATTATGTGTTTTTTTNNTGAATTTTGTTGAAGGCTTTTTCAGCATCTAATGAGATGATTATGTGTTTTTTTTCCAGTTTGTTTATTTGGTGGATTGCATTGACAGATTTTTGTATATTGAACCATCCCTGTATCTCTGGGATGAAGCCTATTTGGTCATGGTAGATGATGGTCATGATGTGTTCTTGGATTTGGTTTGCCAGTATTTTATTGAGTATTTTTGCATTGATGTTCATGAGGGAGTTTGGTTTGAAATTCTCTATCTTAGTTGTGTATTTATGTGGTTTGGATATCAGGGTAACTGTAGCCTGGTAAAAAGAGTTTGGCAATGTTCTTTTGTTTCTTTTGTGTGGAACAATCTAAGGAGTATTGGTATTAGTTCTTTTCTGAAGTTTTGGTAGAATTCTGTGCTGAAACCATCTGGCCCCAGACTTTTTTTGGTTGGCAGAGTTTTGATGACTGTTTTTATTTTGTTAGCAGATTTAGGTCTATTTAATTTGTTTATCTGGTCTTGATTTAACTTTGGTATCTTGTACTTATTCAAAAAATTTCCTTTAAATTTTCAATTTTGTGAAGTACAGGTTTTTGAAGTTTGACCTAATAATTCTCTGGATTTCCTCAATGTCTGTTTTATATCCCCCTTTTCCTTTCTGATTTTGTTAATTTGGATAGTCTCTCTCTTCCTTTTGGTTAGTTTGGATAAAGTTTTGTCTGTCTTGTTGATTTTCTTGAAGAACCAATTCTTTGTCTCATTGATTCTTTGTACTGTTTTCTTTGATTCTATTTTATTGATTTCAGTCCTCAATTTGATTATTTCCAGCCGTCTACTCCTCCTGAGTGAGTTTGCTTCTTTTTCTTGTAGAGCTTTCAGGTGTTCTATTAATTCTCTAGTGTGGGATTTCTCTAGTTTCTTCATGTAGACATTTATTGCTATGAACTTTCCTCTTAGCACTGCTTTCACTGTGTCCCATAAGTTGGGTATGTCATGCTATAATTTTCATTGGATTTTAGGAAGTCATTAATTTCTTTCTTTACTTCATTTTGATCCAGTGGTGATTCAGTTTAGCATTGCTCAATTTCCTTGTGTTTATGGTTTTTCTGCAATTAATTGTTGCAGTGTAATTCTAACTTTAAGCATTGGTGATCCAGGATAGGATACATGGGGTTATTTCCATTTTTTTGTATCTGTGGAGGTTTGTTTTGTTGCCAAGTATGTGATCAGTTTTAGAGAAGATTACATGGGGTGATGAGAAGAAGGTATATTTTTTTTTAATTTGGGTGGAATTTTCTATAGACGACTGTTAGGCCCATTTGAGTCAAAACATCTGTTCGTTCTTTTCTCTGTTAAGTTTTTGTCTGGTAGAGCTGTCCAGTGGTGAGAGTAGGGTATTGAAGTCTCCCACTATTAGTGTGTAGGGCTTGATGGGTGATTTAAGCTTTAATAATGTTCCCTTTACAAATGAGGGTGCCTTTATATTTGGGGCATAGATGTTCAGAATTGAGAATTCATCTTGATGGATTTTTTTCCTGTGATGAATATGAAATGACCTTCTTCATCTCTTTTGACTAATTTTAGTTTGAAGTTGATTTTGTTTGATATTAGGATAGCTACACCAGCTTGTTTCTTAGAACTGTTTGATTGGAAAAATCTTTTCCCAACCCTTTACTCTGAGGTAATGTCTGTCTTTGTAGTTGAGGTGGGTTTTTTTTGTGTGTGTGCAGCAGAAAGATGGTTTCTGTTTTCCTATCCAATCTGTTAGTCTGTGTCTTTTTATAAGTGAATTGAGTCCATAGATATTAAGGGTTAATAATGACCAATGATTTCTTGCTATTTTTGTTTTCATTGTTGTTGTTGGTATTATGTGTGTGTGTGTTTCTTCTTAGTGATTTCCTGGTGTGGGATTATCAGATCATCTATTACCTGTATTTTTGTGGATGTAACTAACTTCCTTTGTTTGGAATTTTCCTTCTAGTATTTTCTGTAGGGCTGGATTTGTGGATAGGTATTATTTAAATTTGGTTCTGTCATGGAAAGCTTGTTTTGTTCATCTATGGTGATTGAAAGATTTGCTGGGCATAGTAGTCTGGACTGGCACCCGTGGACTCTTAGTGTCTACAGAACACCTGACCACAACCTTCTGGCTTTCATTGTTTCCATTGAGAAGTTGGGTGTAATTCTTATAGGTCTACTTTTATATGTTACTTGACCTTTTTCCTTTGAGGCTCTTAATATTCTTTTTTTCTGTATGTTTAGTGTTTTGATTATTATGTGGTGAGGAAAAATTTTTTTTTGGTTCAGTCTATTTAGTATTCTGTAAGCTTCTTGTATTTTCATAGGTATGTTCTTCTTTAGGTTGGGAAAGTTTTCTTTGATTTTGTTGAATGTGTTTTCTCTGTTTTTGAGCTGGACTTCTCCTCCTATTCCTATTATTCTTAGGTTCAGTCTTTTCATGGTGTCCCAGATTTCCTGGATGTTTTGTGTTAAGAGTTTGGTGGATTTAACATTGTCTTTGATAGCTGAATCTATTTCTTCTATCCTATCTTCAATGCCTGGTATTCTCTCTGCCATCTCTTGTATTCTGTTGTTTATACTTGCATCTGTAGTTCCTGGTTGTTTACTAAGATTTTACATTTCCAGAGTCCCCTCAGTTTGTGTTTCCTTTATTGCCTCTATTTCAGTTTTTAAGTTTTGAATCATTTTATTCACCTGTTTGATTGCTTTTTTTTGGTTTTGTTTGCGGGATTTGTTGATCTCTTCCAACTTTTTGTTTGTCTTTTTTCCCATTTCTTTAAGGGAAATTTTCATTTCTTATTTAAGGGCCTCAATCACCTTCATAAAATTAATTTATTTAGTGTCATTTTCTGCTTCATCTGCATTGGGGAGTTCACGCCTTTTTGCTGTAGTACCACTAGTTTCTGTTGTTGCTGCATAACTTTTTGTGTTGCTTAGTATATTCATGTTGTCTACCCATCTCTTCCTCCAGCCCATAGGGGTGAAGCCTGTCCTTCAGGGGCTTCCTCTTCTTTCAATTGATGTGGCTGGGGAACTGAGCCTCCTCCAGGTGTAGATGGGCCCAAGGATCAGATGGTCACTGCTCTCAATGCCGGCAGGCAGATGCTCGGGTGGTCACTCCTCTAGGTGCCGGTGGGACTGAGGCTGAGGCTCCTGTGGTCAGATAGTTTCTGGAGGACTCTATTGTCACTATGACCACTCTGTGTCCCATGGTGGGGTGGGTGGGAGGTGACACTCTCTCCTGGTGCTGTCCTGCGGCAGGGTGGGCGGGTGGTCCCCCCATTCTTTCTGTTTGGTTGTATGTTTTTCAAGCAGAATCCCATGTAGCCCAGGCTGTCTTCCAACCCCCTATCTAGTCAAGGATGATATTGTACATCTCATCCTCCTGCCTCTACCTCCTAAGTGCTGGACTAGTAAGTGTGCACCACCACACCTGGTTTATGCAGTACTGAACATGGAATCCAGGGCTCCATGCATGCTAGGCAAGCACTCTACTACCTGAGCCCCTGTCCCAGACTCCTGCAATTATTTTTGAGCTTTAGTAACAAGATTGATTTTGTCAAATGAGGAAATTGCTCTAGCACAATGTTTTAAAGTTCTCTTCCTTGGTTCTGTGTTCTTTAGGCTCTATGCTGTAGGCCAGCAGTTGAAGTCATGGGCTTTCACCTATCTTCTGCCTTCCCCATCTAGGCTATGTTACACACAGGCAGCCTTCATACTTTTCTGATACTCGGCGACTTATGACCAAGATGACATCTCCACTCTGGCGTTCTCACTTCAATACCAGCTTCTGTTTCTCAGTCAGTCCGCAGGCTCCACCTTGCTTCCCCTGCTTCTCCTTGTGATATGATTACTGTCACCAGCCCTGGGCTTTCTGTTGTGGGAACGGAACTGAGTGTGTTCCACACATATCTGTCAATGCCAATCACATTCCAGGCATGATGACCTCTTACTGCAACTGAATTGTCCTGATGGGTCACCCAGGCCACGGAGATCAGGGACACACCAGTCTTCAATCACCCCTAATCTAATCGCTTGCATGGTGCCTTGCCTGAAATAAGCAATCAGTGGCCACCTGTTGGATGCACCCTCAAAAGTGTTGGTTTGCCAAGATCCTTGAGAAATGGAAAAGGCCTGGGAAGGAGACAGAAATTGGTCCAATCTAGTGTCTATAGCACACTGGTGCTATCACACTATGGACATTCATATCTTCATTTTTCTGATAGATCTAACTTATTGTTTCCTTTTTTATTTCTGAGCATTTGGGGGAGAAGATCAATATAGCCTAGGTTGGCCCAGAACTCATAATTTTCCTGCCTCAGTCTCCCAAGTATTGGCCTGAAAGTATGTATCACCACACCCAGCTCTACACAGATTTAGATTACAGTTATCTCTAGGATCTCTAGGGCTGTTGTGATAAGTAAAATGGTTACTGTGATGGTTAACAGTGATTGTCAGCTTGACAGGATCTGGAAACACCTTGGAGACAGACCTCTGGCCACGTCTGTAAGAGATTATCTAGATTGGGTAGGAGGATCCATCCTAAATACGGGTGGTGCTGTTCTAGGCATTGGGGTCCTGAACCGAATAAGAAGGGGAGAGCAAGCCTAGAACCAGTATTCACAGCTCTGCTTTCTGACTGGGAATGTCCTGTGACCAGCGGTTCTGCTTCCTGACTGGGGATGTCCTGTGACCAGAGCCTCGTGTTCCTGCTGCTCTGGCTTCCCAGCCATAATGGGCTGTGCCCTCACACTGTGAGCCAGAAGAGACCTCTATCTCCTTAAGTTCCTTTTGTCAGGTATCGTGCCATGTCAGTGAGAAGAGCAATTAGTAGCTATCATCCAGGGCTGGGCTGGGGTGTAGCTCAGTGGCAGAGCATTCTGTGGAAAGACCTAGAAAAGTGCAGTCACCTGCTATTAGGCAACTTTTCTGTCCTTTCTTTTTTTTTCTGCAGAGGACTATTCTTGGTTTCCTGCCCATTTGCATGCTGGTCACACAGGTATGAGCTCCTATGTGCAGAGGGAGTGCAAGCCAAGACATAGGATGTGACTCCTCCAGTCTGTGTGATGCAGCAGCCCAGGGTTCTGGAAGCAAAGATCCATATTTGCCACACTCAACACACAGAGGAGACTCGGAAGGAGCCTGAGACTCAGAAATATAGAGTGTTTTGTCCCATGTTATCCAATGTGTTGGCAGCAAAGTCGCAACCTTGCCCAAGGTCTTCATCTCTGAGCCCAGGCTCCTTTTCCTGCTCCAAAGGGCCAGTAGCTCGCATTCTGTGGCTGAAGCAGAAATGCTCTTCTAGTTGGGTCTGCAGAGGCTCAGCCCACACAGCTTTCTGCAGCATTAAATGAAGCACCTGATTCAGCTCTTTGAGGCAGACAGCCCCTCATGAGGATGGGGCATGCATGAGAAGTGTTTCTCAGTGTGGTGCTCCTCAGATAAACAGCTCTGGCCCTGACTAAGATGTCCTTGGGCTCCAAGGTCAGCTTCTGAAACACAAGGCTATGGCTGTGGAGCTAAAAAAACCAGTGCAGGCAAATCTTTGCTGCTGCATCCACCCATCCTTGGTGCCTGGCTCTCTTGCCATGTCTCTTCCCTAGTTCTGAGAGGACATTCTCTGTTTGCCCAGAGTCTGTTCTAAGATTTCATTTTTTTTACCTAGAGAGGTCAGACACAAAGAACAAGGCTTAGAAGTCAGATACTCTGGGATTCAGTCTGGCTCCTTTAGTCCAGCTGAGCAGCAGTGGACAAGACACCAGTCCTCTATATCTCAGTTCTGTCATCTCTGAAATGGGAGATCTCTTCATCAGATTGTTGGGAAGAGTAACTGATCAAGGACAGACAGCACACAGTAGTTACTCAGTAAATACCACCTATTGTTACTAATCATAGATACTGGATTCTATTGTGGTTCTCAGCCCTGTTTATTTCTCTTTATTTTGTTTATGAATGTTCACCTGTGTGTGTCTCTGTGTTAGCTCGTGTATGTGGAGGTCAGAGACCAATCTCTGGTGCTGTTCCTGAGCAATGTTAAAAATAGCATTGTTATTTTTGTGATAGGGTCTGTTACTGGCCTGGAACTCACCAAACAGGCTGGCTAGCTAGCTTTGGGGATCTGCCTGTCCCCATCTCACCAGGGTTGTGATTACAAGTGTTTGTCACCATGCCCAGTTTTTCTGTGTGAGTTTTGGACATTGAACTCAGGCCCTCAAGCTAGCAAGGCAAGCAAAGCACTTTTTTGACTAAGTTTCTCCCCTGCCCTTCTGTACTTTGCATCAGTTGTAAAGTTTCAGGGGAGTTGCCTGACACCTTGGAGCCCCACTATTCTGGGAATAATAGGCATAGGAATAAGGATGGTAGTTGTATTGGTAGATGCTAGGTCTCACACGCTGTCTGCTGACTGGTTTTAGCTGTCAGTATTCACAGCTGAGGAATTATCTAGATCAGGTTGGCTTGTGGCATGTCTCTGGAGAATTGTCTTGCTTCTTAATTGATGTAGAAAGACCCAGCCCATCGTGGGCAGCACTATTCCCTGGACAGGGGTTCTTAAACAGGATAGAACACGAGAAAGTTAAATGAAGCAATACCAGCAAGCATGACTGCAGTTGTTTCTCTCTGCTCTTAAAAAAAGATTTATTTTCTTTTTAATTATGAGTGTCTGTGCATGGGTTTGTGCAGGTACCTCAGGAGGCCAGAGGCAGTGGTTTCCTTTTGGAGCTGGAGTGGTGGTTGTGTGGCGTTTGTGTGGGTGCTGGGCGTCTACCTCAGGTCTTCTGCAAGAACTGTGTGTACACTTAACCTCTGAGCCCGCTCTCCAGTTCCTCTCTCAGTCCTTGACTGTGTTTGTGCTGCTTGAGCTCCTGCCTTGACTTCCCTTCAATGATGGACTGTAATTTGAAATTTTAAGATGAATAAAACCCTTCCTACCCTAAGTCGTATTTGCTCGGGATAGTCTGTCACTCCAACAGAAACGAGCATCTTTGGGACAGACTGCCATGGGAACATTTACATTGGTTTCCATGCTCTGTCTCTCACATGTGCATCCAGGATTTTGTGCATCTACGATGCAGAGCCCAGTTAATGGGTGGCTCCTGGGGAGGAGCTTTGCCTCTGTGATGCAGCAGTGTTGGTGCCAAGGACTTGAATATTTAATTGCATCTTTGTGATTCCTGTATAAAACCAAGCCGAAAGAAGTGCTGATACCACAGATATGGGAGCATGAGTTTTATAAACTCCACAGAACAGAGCCAAAGGAAGGAAGAAAAGCCAAGATAAAATCCTAAGAGACACCAAGCCCAGCAGAAAGCAGAGTGCAAACCAAAGTGTATGTCTGAAAATGGACATATGTGGTTGAAGTTCATGTCAGAAAAATGGGATTTAATTACAGAGTCTACAAAAAATACCCTATTTCTCTATTTCAGGCTAAGGATTGATTATTACAACTTAGTCCCCATTTTCTATTGTGTATGATCTGATGGAAGGGATTGCTTTGTATGTGGAGATGTGTGGCACACAAAGGTACCTGTTAAATGGCTGAGGTCCAGAGTGTAAACTGAAGACAACAGAACATCTTCTTCACAGTTCAGAAATGGATTGACATTGCCTGGATACCCTCGGTGACGAGGACCTGACTGCTTGCTGAAGCAGCCCATTCATTCTCTTTTAGGTGTGGTTGAAGTGGACCGACTATGTGTTGGATTATTTCTACAGGAATTTCCCATCTTCCAGTGGCGTTCGTTTACACGAAGAGCCATAAAATCCTGAAACCCCCTTTCCACAGAGAACACGCAGGTCAAAGGGCAGTCTTCAGAAACGAACTCACAGAAACAAACCCAAAGTCCCCCAGGCTTCTACAGGGGGGCCTTTTGGCTGGACCATGGGGAGTTGTAGGAAATATGAGTATAGAATAGTCATAACCTGGAAAGATGGGGGAGGGTACCTTGGGAACTTCAAAGAGCCATCTGTTCCACTGGGGGTGGGGCAGCTATGAAAGTCCTCTGGCAGGAAGTGACACTTGAGCTGGCTTATGGAGGAGAGTGGTGAGATGGGTGGGGACTGTGAAGGCATTCTTAATTGATGAGCACATGGGAACCAAAGGGGAGGCTCATCAGGCTGGGGGGCACGGCACAGATGCTGGACCCATGGGGGCATGTGCATGTGTGTTGGGGAATGTGGGATGCCCAACGATGAAGCAGAAGGATGAGAAGTTCATTCTTCATGGAGTTTGGGCTCTATTAAGAGGACGATGACTTTATCCAGCAGCTCTTTGGTCACCTGAACCCCTTGTGCTTGTGCATAGAGCTCCATTCTCTGGTCTGAAGCTGTCCTTGCCCCACTATCACACTGACGATTATCTCGAATATCACCATAGAATCTTCGTCCGGCGAAGGGAGAAGACGAGCAAGGAAGTCAGGACCGCGAGGGGTTGGTCCACCCACTGA
>LOJH01063325.1:0-10739 GCA_001685095.1 Ellobius talpinus
GGCTAGCGGGAGGAGGCGGCATCACCCGCAGAAGCGGCAGCAGCAGCGGCAGCGGTGGTGGCGGCGGCGGTGGCAATAGCGGGCGCTAGGTGAGGAGCGCAGGCTCAAGTGGAGTGAGGTGTGTGAGGAACTCCCGGGTCCGGGGTGGGGCGAGGGCCCACGGGTGGGCGACGCAAATCCGTATCCCATTCTGCACTGCTTTGGCAGCTCCCACGTGCTCCCGGGTTCGAATCCCGGTTCTGGCCAGCTGGCTTTGTGACCTTGGTCCAGCGTACACCTTCTCTGAGCCATCTTCTTGTGAAGCCCTGCAGATTGCGTGGAAGAGGGTGTGGTCGCTTGGCCAATCTCCTTTGCAGTTAGAAACGCCTGACTCTGAGGTGGGGGGGCACATCAGTCTTGTCTCTGGCTATGTGGGGGGACAGGCGAGAAAGCAATTGTTTTGGGACTGGCGTGCTGCAGTGTCCCGGCAAGACCTTGCAGGAGACTGTGAAGCGAGTTTTTGCATAGAGCAAGCACTGGCTCCACATCTCACCCTAGTCCGTTGAGCATCCTCCTGCCCCTGAACTTGGCTGGCCACAGACAGCAGTGCAGACCCCAGCACATAGATGGGACTGAGCATTGCTGTGGTTGCCCCCAGCAGCAGCCTCATGCCTGGTGGGCCACAGGAAGCTGAACATTAGTGGCTAACAGTAGGACCTATCTTCTTTTTGGGCTTCTGGCCACGAAGACATCTGAAGACATCGCTGGCAGACCCTGGGCTCCGCACATCCGCCTGGCTGTTGCACGGAGAGCTGTAATGTTTGCAACCTTCTTAAATTATTTATTTTATAATCCCACATTGCGATGGGAGCCCCAGGTTGAATGAGAATGTGAGCCTCGGAGTGGAGTGGCGCTGTGAGCCTTTGGATTACTGGGGCTCTATGGTGTGGCTCCAGGCTTTGTAACATGAGTTAGGGCCCTGTGTCTGGATGCCAAGGAGAGGGAAAAGATTATCGGGAAACTCCTGCATGCAGGGAATGATAGTGCACTTCGAGAGTTGCCTGAGGCCGAGTGTGGTGCCAGCACTTTCAAGCTGAGGCAAGGGGATTGCTGTGAGTTTTGAGGGCAGGCTGGGCTGCATAGTGAAGTCCCGGCCAGGTTGGGCTACAGGGTGAGACTGTGTCTCCAAACCCACCAAGGGTCTGCCGAGAACCTTCATATTTAATTTCCTTACACATGAGTTGCTAGGATTTGGGACTAAATTTGCAGTAACTGTTTACTGTCGTCCGGTGCCTGTGGTCCTGCATCATCAGTTTCTTGTTGCATGGGCAAACCACTAAATTGGGTGGCTTGCTGGAAACCACGGGCCCTGGGCAGCTCAGGTCCACCTGGCTCAGGTCCGCCCCATTTGGTGATACAGTTCAAGTGCCACTGTGTGAAAGACGTTCGCGTTATGCAGAAAGCACGCCAGAAAAGGTGGCACATACCTGGTGCTGAAGAACTGAAGGCAGCTGCAGGCTAGCCTGGGCTGTGTGAAAGAAACCCTGTCTCTAAGAAACTAGCCAAACAGAAGAGACCAAGTGTGAGGGGAAGAAGCAGCTAATGCAGGAGACATTGAGCTGCTGCACTCATAGGGGATGGGACTTTGGTAGAATGGGAGACTAAGGCCCCCTTGTGGGGGGCGGGGCTTTTGTGCAGGTGTGTTGAAAGCCAGAATGCTAACCACCTCCTCCACTGAGACAGAGGTCTGGAATTCACCAATTTGACAAGGCTAGCTGACCAGTGAGCCCCAGGATCCCCACTGTTTCTGCCTCCGAAGTGCTGGGGTTATGAGCATACGGCACCACGCCAGGCATTTTTACTCTGTGACTTCTGGGGATCTGAACGGAGCAAGCCCTTTATAACTCAGCCATCCTCTTGGCCCTGAAAAGACCTATTTTTGCTTGAGAAGGACCTGGATGCCATGCTGGAGCCCAAGTTCTGTTGCTGGAGGTTGCAGTCGAGGTCTGGCATGAGCGAGGACCAGGTCTGTTAGAGGTAAATCCATGATCCTAGAGGGAAGGGCAGGTGAATTCGGGGTCTAGGGAGATGCAGTGCGTGCCATCGTGGAGCGTGGGTATAACACAGTAGCTAAGGAGAGGATGAGGAGTCTGAAGTCCCCAAGGGCTTCTCTTGGCAGCGAGGCTCTCCTTAGGATATGGTAGGAACTGGGCAGAAGGCAGAAGTGATGTGAGATCTGGGGTGGGCAGCCACTCCACCACGCTGGGTGCCGGGAGAGGCGTGGGACAGGGTGTAAACTTTAGATGCTAAGAAGGTGTGACATTGCAGACCTTCAGCATGAGATATGTGTGCTCAGGCTTGGAACCTCAGGGGTTCAGAACCTGAGGAAGGAGAGAAGTGCACACTCAGTGACTGTGCTCTTACCAGTTTATGGTCATTACCACACAATCACCAGGGCTGGGAGGGGGCAATGATTGTTCTAGGAAGGCAGGCCAGAAGATGCTGGGGTGTGTGTGTGTGAAAACAGCCTGTTCACTCACAATACTGAAAAAAAAATCAGGTGAGAAAGTGTGTGTGTGTGTTTATGTGTGCATGTGTATATGTGTGTTTCTTTTTGTTTGTATTTTTTTCAAGACAGGGTTTCTCTTTGTAGCCCTGGCTGTCCTGGAACTTGCTTTGTATACCAGGCTAGCCTCGAAGTCGGAGAGATACGCCTGCTCTGCCTCCTGAGTGCTAGGATTAAGGGCATACACCGCTATGCCAAGCTCTCTATATAGATTTTGTAACAAGGTCTCAGGTAACCCAGGCTGCTTCATTCACCTCTGTAGCCAAGGATGGCCCAGAGCTCCAGATCATACTGCTTCCACATCCCAAGTGCCGGCATTCCTGACATGAGCCATTACACCTGGTTTATGCAATGCTAGAGGTAGAACCCAGGGCTTTGTGCCTGCTGGGTGAGCCCCCTACCAACTGAGCCACATCCCCAGCCCTGGACTATCATCATTTTAAAACAGCTTACGTCTTCACTGTCCAGTTTTTTAAAAGTTTGTATTTCAGCCGGGCAGTGGTGGTGCACAGCTTGACCCCAGCACTGGGGAGGCAGAGGCAGGTGGATCTCTGAGTTCAAGTCTAGCCTGGTCTACAGAGCTAGTTCCAGGACAACCAAGGCTATATGAAGAAACCCTGCCTTGAAACCCCACCATTATCCCTCCCTGGGGGGAAAAAGTTTGTCTTTCAAGTAGCAGGAAGCCTGTAATCCCTATAAGGTGGAGGCCGGAGGAGCAGGAGGCCCAGGTGGAAGTGGAAGAGGAGGAGGTGGAGCTGGGGAGGGGCTAGAGCTAGAGGGGCTAACCATGAGTTTCACACCCCTTTGGTGTGTGCAGCCCCTGCTGATGGTTGTCGCTGGCCCACAGATGCGGCTGGAAATAGCTAACCCTCTCACATAATACTTCCTGCTGTTAGCCAGGGAGGTTTCTAAAACTATTTAGAAACTCTGAAACTTGCCAAATGGGAAACGGCAGACCCAGTGGCAAGTGGGGGAGGTGCTGCCCTCAGAGCACCAGGGAGAGCCGCGGATGAGAGCATCTGGTTCCCAGGCTGGACCAGCCCACTTGTGCCCCCAGGCTTTCCCTTTAGCCAGGAGGATGAATGGTCTTCTCACAACTGGAGAACCCGAGAGAAGAGACCTAGAAGTAGCAGTGGCCAGTCCCTGGTTCGAATACTCGATTGTTTCTAAAATAACTCATAAATGAGCTGGGCAGTGGTGGCATACACCTTTAATCCCAGCACTAAGGAGGCAGAAGCAGGTGGACCTCTGTGAGCTCGAGGCTAGCCTCATCTACATAGTGAGTTCCAGGGCTACATAGTAAAATCCTGTCTTGGAAAATGAAAAGGAAGAACTCATAAATAATTAATAACTCCGTACAGGATGAGGTGGAGGCATGGTGGCACATGCTGTCTTCCTAGGGCTTGGGAGGCTGAGGCAAGAGGGGAGAGGCCAGCCTATGTTACATAGTGAGACCCTGTCTCAAAAAGCCCAAACTATAGTGGGCCTGGTGGTTCACACATACAATCCCAGCACTTGAGAGGCTGACTGAGGGCCGGGGGAGGAGATAGAATAGGAACATGGGAGGATTAAAAGTTCAGGGTCATCCACTGCTTATCAAGTAGTTTGGGGTTACCCTGGGCTACATGAGAACTTGTCTCAAATAAAGAAACCTAACAAGATTTCATAGCTATTTCAGTGGATAAGTGCTGACTGTGCACGTGTGAGAACTTGAGTTTGGATCACTTGCACCCATGTAAAAACCAAGTATGGCCATGTATACCCAAGGCTCAGTGCTGGCAGAGAAGGGGGCAGGGACAGGAGGATCCCTGGGACTCACTGGCCAGCCAGTCTGGCAGAATTGATGGGTTCCAGGTTCAGTGAGAAATTCTGTCTCAAAACATGAAGTGGAGAGTGACTGAGGAAGACACCCAGACATCAGCCCCTGGTCTCTGTGTGTGCACACACACGAACAACAAAAAAAGTCAGTGAGTGGACAATTCCTGAGGGAAAACCTTGTTCCCTTGAGCTCTATCCTCAAGCATAGTCCACAGTCTCGGCCCTTGATAGACTGTCCAAAGTTGTCTCTCCTGAACTTGAGGGTGACTGGCCAGCTTGTGTCCCTGTGTAAGGTATTGAGCCTAGACATAAAAAAATAGTTGGAGGGACAGTGTGCTCCCTGGAGATGGGTGAGAAGAGCCGTTGCAGGCAGAGGTGGCCAGGGGACCAGAAGAGCGACATGGCCACAGGTGCTCCTGACCCAGCAGCTCGCGGGACTCCGGGAGAGGCTGCATTTGGAGGGGATGGACCCATAGGTCTGTGCACTGGAACAGCTGCTGGGGTCTTGACACAGTTGGCAGGGTTGAGGCCGGATTAGTCCTGAGAACACAGGCAACAAAGCAAACGAAAACACAAGACTGTTATTAGTTCCCGGGAAAATAAACTGTTGTGTGGGAGGGAAAAGAAAAATAATTACGGTGTCCCGGCAGTCCCAGCTGCGGATAGTCTCTCCCATAACTGCGGCAGTGTGTGTAAACACAGGCTGCTGCTCTAATTGGAGTCATGGCATGTCCGGGAGGGGCCAGAGGATAGAGGACACCCTGTGATGTCACCTGCTGTGAAGAGGGAAGTCAGACCTAAAGCCAATGGCTGGGTGGCAGTGACTGAGGATTAGGTGTACAGGATGAACTGGGTGAACTGGCAATCAAAGCTGGGGCATACACGGTAGCCTGCAGGAGGCAGAGGTGGGTGCATTTCTGAGTCCGAGGCCCGTCTGGGCTACATAGTGAGCCCGTATCTCAGAGAGAGAGCAGAATGAGGGAGAAGCAGCTGTGAAGATAGGGAAAGAGGAAGGGATACTGGTTGCTAAGGAACTTGCCGGGCTCCATCACTACAGATTGCAGCAGTCTCAGCCAAGCATAGCTGTCTTGGAGCAAGAAACTTCCCCTCCTTGGTCGGCTTGTGTTCGGCTCTTGCTAGCTGGTGGGGCTTTCCTGTGTGTTTCCCCTCATTATTCTCGTTCTCTGTGTCCTGTCTCAGCTCTGGTCACTTGGTCATCTGTCAAAGATTCCACGCTGCCCTTAGCCATCTTTGCCCCTTTTCGTTTCTGTTAAGATATATTTTTATTCGTGCGTAGTGTATGGATACTCACTTGTGTCCAAGTGCTCACAGAAGCTAGGAGAGGCTGTTGGCTCTCCTGGTCTTGGAGCTACAGGCAGTTGTGACCTGTTTGATGTGAATGCTGAGACTCGAACCCAAGTCATCTGGAAGAGCAGCCTGTGCTTTTAACTTCTGAGCT
Organism: Ellobius talpinus; assembly: GCA_001685095.1. NCBI lineage: Eukaryota > Metazoa > Chordata > Mammalia > Rodentia > Cricetidae > Ellobius > Ellobius talpinus. The sequence continues at coordinate 5,823 of LOJH01063325.1, forward strand.
GGCCCTTGCTGAACCTGGAGCTTGCTGTTTTGGCTGGCTGGCCAGCAAGGCCTCAGGACCCTCCTGTCCGCCACCCAGCTGCAGTGCTGCTTTTCCAGACATGTCAGCTTTTTACATAGATGAGAGAGTTCAAGTTCATATCCTCATTCTTATGCAGCAAACACTCTCACCCACTGAGCCACCTCAGCTCCTGCAAAGGAAATCTTAAACGTAATTACAAGTGGCGGGAGTGCTAGTGACCCTTTCTTGCTTGGCACCCACTTTCAGAATTAGGATGGCAGAGACTGGTAGTCACCTACCTCACGTGGGCCCCTGTGCCCTGTGCCTTGAGGATGTGCTGGGATAAATAAGATGGGTCCTCCCTCCCAGAGTTGCTTAGTGTGAGTGGTGATGGTCTCCACACAGTGACAGATCTGTGACGGGTGCTGTGGAAAAGAGATGGTTACATAGTGGGCGATGACAGAGTTGGGGTCCTGCAGCTGTGCCCCACTTTCTGAGGCGTGACTAGGAAGGCTTTGGAACAGAGTGAGCTTTGAAGTGCCCCAGGGCATGACTGACCCAGCAGAGGGACATCGGTGCAGCAGAGCCTGTCCCACCGAGCCACTGATGAATGACAAGAAACCTCTGTGGCTATACAGGAGTGACCAAGAGGAAAGATAAACAGGCCTGGTCACCACAATGGAACCCAGGGACACCAGGATGGGGAGACTGGGGAAAGAGATTTGTCCTAATTGCCTTTCATCACAGCAGTATGGCAAGAAGGAAGGAGGGGCAGGGGCATTGGAGCAATACAAGTCAGGGCTATGAGAGCTTGGGTGGGTAGAGGGCCTAGGTGGGGAGGGGCTATGGGCAGGCTCCACAGTGAAGTCAAACATGGTCTACTTTTGCTTTCTGTTCCCCTCATTGGGGAATTCCAGGCAAGTGTTCTACCCCGACCTATACCCTCCACCCTTACTGGGGGATCCTAGGCAGGTGTTCCACCACTGAGCCACACCCCAGCCCCTCACTGGGGGATTCTAGGCAGGGGCTCTACCACTGAGCCGTACCTCATCCCCTCACTAGGGGATTCTAGGCAGGGGCTCTACCACTGAGCTATACCCCAGCCCCTCACTGGGGGATTCTAGGCAGGTGCTCTACCACTGAACCACACCCCAGCCCCTCAGTGGGGGATTCTTGGCAAGTGCTCTACCACTGAGCCACACCCCAGCCCCTCAGTGGGGAACTATAGACAGGTACTTTATCATGGGCCTGTATCCCCAGTGGTTTTTTATATAGAAAATTATTACATATATTTGTTTATGTGCATGTGTGCATACACATATATGACATAGAGGGAGTCAGTTCTTTCCTTCCACCATGTGGATACCAGGGGTCAAACTCAAGTTGTCAGACTTGGAGGCAAGCACCTTTGCCTGCTGAGCCCTCTCTCTGGTTCAGTACTGTGGAATACCACCCAGCAATAAGAAAAGGTACATTCTCCTGACATAAGTGATGGCCTGGGTGAACCTCAGAAGCACTATGCTGAGGAAAGCCATACAAGCACAGCCTCTCTGGTATATGATTCCATTTACCTTCTAGAAAACAGTGGAAATTGTCATAGCTAAGTGTCAGAGGTTGGCAGTATCTTATTTAATTTTACTTATTTATTTTTATTTATTTTATTGTTATTATTTTGAGACAGGGTGTTTCTCTGTGTAGTTTTGGAAACTGTCCTGGAACACGCTCTGTAGAACAGGCTGGCCTTGAACTCACAGAGATCTGCCTGCCTCTGCCTCCCGAGTGATGGGATTAATGGTGTGCGCCACCACCACCTGGTGCATCACGTCTTATTTATTTTTAAGACTGGATCTTGTGTGATGCAAGCTATCCTTGAACTCCTTTTCCTCCTGCCCCCACCTCCAGAGTGCTGGATGATAGGTTTACTGCACCACGCTCAGCTGGGAATATTAATTGTAGTATACATATGCCAAAATTCAGTCAGTGGCATATTAAACTACACATTAAAACAGGAAGGGGGAGTTTTATTCTGTGTCAGTCATTCCTCAATAAGCCTGTTAGAGAAAGCTCAGAGAGTCCAGAGTGACTCAGTTGGGAAGGAATGAGAATCTGGAGCCCCTGGGGTTCTGTGACAGAGGGCTGTCCCCTGACATACCAGTGTCAGAGAGGAGCTGGCCTCTACTTCCCTCCCAGCCAAGCTTTGCTTTCTTCCTCCGCGCTTCTTATGCTTTTCTCAGTGGCAGAGGACTCTATGTGATGAGACAAAGAGACCCCCAGTCTAGGTGGCAAAGAAAACATTGGTAGTTAGGTAAGGTAGAGTTCTGCAGGGAAACAGCCAGTGATGGGATTGTGTGTGCACAAAGAGACTGAGTGTGAAAAAGTTGGCTAATATAAGCCCAGCCTGGTGACTCATGACAATAATCTCAGCTACTTGAAAGGTTGAAACAAATTCCAGGATTGCCTGGCTACATAGTGAGTCCAATGCCAGCCCTGGTACTTTGTGAGACCTTGTATCAAAATGAAAAGGAGAAAGAGGGGACAGATCAGTGGTTGGTAGAGCACCTGCCTAGAATCCCCCAGTGAGGGGCTGGGGTGTGGCTCAGTGGTAGAGTCCCTGCCTAGAATCTCCCAGTGAGGGGCTGGGGTGTGGCTCAGTGGTAGAGCACCTGCCTAGAATCCCCCAGTGAGGGGCTGGGGTGTGGCTCAGTGGTAGAGCACTTTCCCTCCCTCCCTCCCTCCCTCCCTGCCTCCCTCCTTCCTTCCTTTCTTCCTTTTTGAGACAGGATTTCTCTATGTGCCCAAAGTACACCCCCTATCTTGTGATGCTCCTGTCTCAGCATCCAGACTGCTGGGATGCCAAGCGTGTAGCACCAATCCCAGCTGCAGTCAGTTTCCCCATTCAAATGTTCATCTTATCCACCTTCCCACCCAGAATAACCATGTGTGGTATGTGTGTGTGTGTGTGTGCATGTGTGAGTGTGTGTTAGTGATTGTGGGGAGGTTGGGATGTGTGGCTCCAGAGCCCAATTGTAGTTTATCTTGAACAGTCTCGGCTGTCTGGCCTGACATCCTCTCAACTATTAGGCAAATCTTCTGGAATGTACAGACACCTAGCTCCCCTAGCCAGCATCTGAGGCCTGTAGCAGAGATCTCTTTGATTTGCTATGACTGCCTGCCTGACATTTCTTCCACTGTATTTGAAAATTGCTCTGACACATACCTTTGGTCCCAGCACTTGAGAGGCAAGGGCAGCCTGGTCTATAGAGCAAGTTCCAGGACAGCCAAGGCTACACAGAGAAACCATGTCTCAAAAAACAAAACAAAACAACAACAAAACCCAAAACTTAACAGAAACAGTGTGTGTAAGGCCTTGATTTATAACTTCCTTTGTTTTGATGTTATTAGCAACTTTAAACTGTTACCACATTGGAGCCTGGAATCTGTGCCAGGGCTATGATCACTCATTTGGCCCCAAAATAAACTATTTATTCCCTATAGGATGAGAGTTGTGTTTTGGGATTGACACTTTACCCACTGAACCATCTTTCCAGTCCCAGAAAAACCTTTGTCTAAATATCTGGGCTTCCAATGGTCTAGTCCTGTTGGCACACAAAAGAAACCCTCCTATTTTATTTGACATTCTTGCCTAATGGTCATGAGCTCTAAAAGAGCAATGCTGCCCTTATGGAGGTGTGACTCTGCCTTCCAATGTCACCATTAGCTAATGGTGACTAGACATGATGGGTCGGAGGCCACTGCAGTATCTGCCGCTGGCCGCCCTTCTGTCCCCAGCTCCTTGCCCATGTTGGTGTGATGGGTGGTTTGGAACAATTGGGTCCCCACATGGCACCTGCCCTCTGGCTGCTTGACTTGCCTGTGACATTGTTACATGTGTGGTGGGTGAGAGAAGTGTCTGATGGCCCTGTCGCATGCAACCACACCTCCCTGCTGTTGAGTCTGGTATTGAACCTGCCCCGGGTTATCAGGACACTTAGGAGCACAAGGGACCCAGGTTTGTGAAAGCCTCCCAGCCTCTGATGCATCTTGCTGAAGGGAGAGCCCAGGTCCCACAGCTGTTGCAAGTGTGTCTACCTGATAGCAGCTCCTTTGGCTGAGCTGCCCCAATCTGCTGCTCCTGTTGCTTCGGAGCACACGGGGCCTTTTGTTGACTGCTGTTTTGAAAGAGTTTGGAGATTTTGGATTTGAAATAATGCCCTTATTTTTTAAATGGAAAATTACTCTCTGAGGTCGTTTGTGGTCCCTGACTGTTTTGGAGGCAGGCAGGGATCATGGCTGTGGTTCTCTGTCCCAGCGCTCCCAGCTGACTCCCCAACCCTCACAGAAGGCAGCACAGTTGTCCCCCCAGATGTCTGGAAACAAGGCTAGACATTCCTAGATCCCAAACTACTTAAAAGTGAAATAAAGTAAAGCTGGTTGCTGGTGGCACTAACCTGGCAGGCCTTTTCCTTCCTTCGCTCTTGTTCCTTGCAGTCCTGGGAGAGGTGACTTTAAAGTGGCAGAGTGGGCCCCTTCAAAGGGCTGCTGTCACAGAACCCTCTCCTGTTTGCAGCTGACTCATTTCTGTAACTGCTGTTTATGTGGTTTGTCTGAGGTCAGACATGACAAGAGAGGACTGCCTTGATGTTAAAAATGAACTCTGGTCTCTCAGACTGGAAGGAGAATATGTCTTGGTGGTAAGAGTCCATGCGTTTGTCACCTTGGTGTAAAAAGTCATGAGAGGGGCTGCAGCTGGCCCAGGTCTAGCCCTGTGTGGACCTGGCATTGTTTCACAGGGGCAAGTTCAAAGCTGGATGAGGAAATGATGGGGCTTGACTGTCTGAAGGGAATTGTTAGGTGGGGATTATAGCTCAGTGGTAGAGCTGCTGCCTAGAATCCCCCAGTGAGGGGCTGGGGTGTGGC
>LOJH01063331.1:0-10738 GCA_001685095.1 Ellobius talpinus
ACACAGATTACTAGAAATGAGTTAAATTAAGATGCAAGAGTTAGCAAATAAGAAACTAGAGCTAATGGTCCAAGCAGTGATTTAAATAATATGGTCTCTGTGTGATTAATATAGGGTTAAGTGGCTGGGAACTAACAGCAACCTCCCCCCAACATACATTATTCATCACTGCTTCTAAAACTTATCATGATGCCTACAGACAGATGTGACCTTTACCCCTCTTCAAAGAAGCCTCGTTCTTTGGCAAGAAATGAAGAATATAGAAGAAGACAACAACACTTCAACACATACGGACCAAACGTCATTGGGGTGTCACATACGCAATTAATAAATGTATGTTCAAACACAAAAGATTTTAAGAATCAGAGGAACAGGATATCTGCTGCAAGATAGTTTCTCCTAAAAGAGAATTAAGAATGTAAAAATGAGGACAAACAAGAAGCAAAAGGGAAAGAGAGTAGAGAGTGAATCTCAGTGGAGTTGTGGGAATATTATCAAAATGCACTCTTAATATTTTAGGGAATTAACAAAGTATTGTATTAGTTATATCTTGTTTGTAAAAATCTCAGAAGTTAGCTAGTCTTGAAGAAATGAAAATTACATTGTGTCAGATGTCATAACAAGGTGTGTAAAAAATAATAAATGAAATCATTACTCCATGATCCTGAAAAAAACTAACAGTATTGTACCCAGTCTTACCAAAAATGTTTCAGGAAAACGGAAAGATTCTTTGCCATTGTGTATGTGTCCCCTGTAGTTCTTCCCAAACTAACACGCACAACAAATCAATTTTTATTCATCAGAGATGTTGCTAATGTACATTAAAATTAAGCCTTATATTAGTTTCTTGTCACAGACTTTACAGAGCAGTGTCCTGTGCAAGTGAAGCCAGGCTTTGACACATGGGGCAAATTTCACCCCATATCTGACAATCTCCAAGTCTAAATTGGATAACCCTTGTATGCTAATCAGCTGTGCTCTAATGTAACTTATGCTGTGCATTGCTCAGATGACCAGAACATTCTAATTTTGTACCTTACAATTTTTTTTGCCACTCATACTTGTAATCCAGTGGGAATCAGTTCAGACATTCTGAACTGAGCACAAGTTGAGAAATGGAAGGGAAGAGGCAACCAATGGAAAATTAAGACCTGTTAGCTGCTGGAAAGAAATCCCTTCTCGGGGATCCAGAAGAGATGAGTTTGTAGGGGTCTCTCCACCATCAATCATAACTACTACTAAATAAAGCAACAGTGTTCAACCAGGACCATTCACACGACATGCCACTGATTGTCTTTCCTCTGTATCTGGGGTCTTTCTAATTATCACCCTTTGACAATCTTTAGGATCATTTCTCAGAAAAACAGAAGATTTTTCACATGAATATGAATAAACCTACCCCTTTTCCATGCACATCAAATACTGCTCTAAGTTTATCATGTGGAAAGATGCATGAACTAAGGAAGTCAAATTCTATTTTCAATACTGAGCCTAACCAAGTACAGGTATTTTACACCTGAAAACTGTAATAGTCACCTTTGCACAGTGATGAGCAGAGGGATGGAACAATACTGGATATCCTGCACACAGGGATTCATTTTGTTTTCCCAGTGCAGAGCAGAACATTCCTGTTTATTTCCACTGGAAATGCCCCATCCCCAGTACATTGTTGTGTAAGTTTTGTGGGAGGAGATGTTGTATGCCTATGTTTCTGTATTCATCTTTAAGATTCCTCTCTACTTTTTTAAGGGGATGGAATGGTTTTATACATACCTACCTGCTCGCACCTAGAAGAAATTTAAAGGCAGAGCAATTTGACTTCAGCTTTGTGGCTCTTTAGGTAATGTGATTATCATCATTCTCCTGCCACCATGGGGTAATAGGACTTCATGGAATGAGCTTCTTGTTTATCCAGGGTATGGCTAGATAGTTTATTGAGTCTCTCTGCTTTTGGTTCTCTGCATATATCATTTATTTCAGATTCATTTTCAAAGATTATGTTCAGGATAGAGATAAGAAACATGATTTCAGAAATTCTTCTGATTTCATACTTTATGTTTCCCTTTCTGTTTTGTGTTTTAGTTAGTGACATCTTTGTCAAATATGCACTTCATTGAAAATACAAAACAAAACAAAAAATCATGCAAAAAGATTCCTACAAACCAAAATCTATCTCATTATTTAAAGCATAAACTTTTGGATTAGAGGTCTTTAGTTCTGCATTTGAACACAGAAACCAACTCTCTTAAAACGCATGAAGCATTTCTCTCTATAAAACTAACCATGACTTGAGGCGTTTCTATAATAAAACGGAGAGCAATCATCCAGGAATGGAGATTGTGCCTGGAGAACACATAATCAGTATAATCAAATTATTATGCTGTCAAGAATGAAATGTGTCCTTACAAAGCCCAGCATCTAGAATAACCAGCAAGCTCCTACTGACGGCTCCACTAAGCGTCAGCAGAGAATGATAGGTTTATAGACTTGGACATAGGAAAGGGAAGATTTAAGGAAGGGATTTGGAAATAGACATCATTTATTATTGGGGGTAAGAAAGAAAGAAAGAAAGGAGACATTCTGTGGCCCACAAATGCAGGAGCAGTAATGACTAAAAGGTGCTGAACTGGAGGCAGGATTTCGCTGGAGGGAACTAATACACTAGTTTCCAGCATTCTCATTTACCATGTCAGGAGATTATGATTATTCTATATCTTTTTCATCTTGAAAACAATGTAGATTTGGTCAATAAGGTTTCTTTTTCCCACAAAGTCAATCCACATAAGTTCTTAGGGTGTGAAACTATTAAATTTTATGGAGTACCTACTCATCCCCCCATGGCAATATTTTGACAATATTTTATTGACATCTAATAATTATAAAAATGGTGTCTTGAGACATAGCTCAGTCGCTCAGAGAAATTGCCACTTTTGCAGATGTAAGTTGGTTCCCTACATCCACATGGTATATCACAACCCCAATTTCAGAGGATCTGGTTCCCTTTCCTGGCCTCCTGAGGCACCAGGCATGCACATAATACACATAAATAAATGCAAGAAAAACTCCTACAGAGACTATATGAGTAAATAAATAAAGTAATTATAAAAGATGTGAATCTTGATATTATGAGAAAAATATTATTTAACTTCCATTTTATTTAATAGGTTTTTAATTTTATATACTAGCCCCAGTTCCTCCTCCCTCTCCTTTTCCCTGCCCCTCCACATCCCCCCATCTCACCCCCATACATTCCTGAGAGAAGGTAATGCCACCCTTGAGGAATCAACAAAGTCTGGAAAACCAAGTTTAGGCAGGAACAAGCCTCTCCCCCTGTATTATGGCTGAGCAAGGTATCCCACCATACTGCCATTCCCCTACACACACACACACACACACACACACACACACACACACAGAATAAGCCACATAACCATCAACCACATTCAGAGGGCTTAATTCAGTTTCATGCAGGATCCCAGCTCTGGGTCCAGAGTTTGATGGCTCCCACTGGTTTGGGTCAACTGTCTCTGTGGTTTTCCCAATCATGATCTTGACCCCCTTTGTTCATATGATTCCTCCTCCCTCTCTTCCACTATATTCCAAGAGCTTAGTTAGCCCAGTGTTTATCTGTTTATCACTGAATCGGCTTCCGTCAGTTACTGGATGTAGGTTCTATGATGACAGCTAGTGTAGTCACTTATCTGATTTTAGGGCGAGATCAGTTCAGGCACCCTCTCAACTATTGCTAGGAGTCTTAGCTGGGGTCATTCTTGTGAATTCTTGGGATTTTTTTCTAACAACTGATTTCTCCCTGACTCCATAATGGATCCCTCTACCAAGATATGTCTTTCCTTGCTGTATCCCCCAACTTGGCTATTTCAAACCCTCATATTTCCAGCTACCATCCCTTCCTTCTATTCCCCTTCCCTGTTAAACAAGGAGAACTTAATTATTTCCCTTCCCTGAGGACTTCCATCCATGTCTCTCCTAGGATCCTCCTTTATAAATAGCTTCTCTGGGGCTGTGGATTGTAATCTGGTTATCTTTTGCTTTATGTCTACTATCCACTTATGAGTGAGTACATACTGTATTTGTCTTCCTGGGTCTGGGTTACCTCATTCGAATAATTCAAATATTTTTCCTAGTTCCATCCATATGACTGCAAATTTCAAAATATCGTTGCTTTTTTTTAACCACTGAGCAATACTCCATTGTTTAAATGTACATTTTCTTGTCACATGGCACTTTAAAAAATAAACTAACACATGGATTTAGTTAAGAGAAATGCAATTTTCCTAATTTCATAATCTTAGGAACCTCAATCATCTTTTCATACTTTATGTTTTTAATCCCCTTGAATAACAACAGACTATTTTGCTTGTTTGTATCCAAGATTATGAGAAATATTGATTTATATAGTAATAATAAAAATTTGAAAGTTCAAATTATAAGACATTAAATTATCCTTCATAGACTTCATTATCAGATAAAAATTCTTTCTGTTTCATACAAAAACATATCAGGATGAGTCCTACATCCAGAAGACCATTTGGTCAGTAAACCCAATGAGCTTCAAAATCATTTTTCTGACACTCCCTGAAGAAGAAGAAGACAAGACAGACAGGCTGGGAGCTTGAATCTAGCCTTTGGAGACCTAGAGTAGAGACTCAGATAAGCCACTGTTACCTCCTGCTGCACAAGAAGTGAGAAACTAATGTATTTCAAGTAAATATAGAGATTTGCTTAAATATTGTTTACAGAGTTTCAAAGAACAAACAAAAATTGAGAGGATCATTTTGCCTGAGAATTAAAATCAGAACATGTGCATGTGCGTGCACACACACACAGGTTTAAAGGAGTGATTATCATGCTTAAACAGATCATAAATACTTGATGATCCCATCTAGTTATCATTCAAACCCTTTAGTAATCTCAGGAGAAAATTGCATGCAAATGTTTAAGCACGTCTGAGTAAATGGCTCAGTCTCCACTAAGCCTATAAACCTGAAGGCAAAGTAACAAATGCACTGTGGTCTTAAGGGAAATATAATCTATAAGAACATAGACTCTTGGGAGAATGAAGAATTTCTATATAGCACCTAGGAACAAAGGTTACCTTGGTGTGACCCTAAAGTTTTTCAACTTTACTTAAACGCAGCTCTGTTAGTGCCGACTATTATAAACCTTACAGAAAATTCTGTTCATTTCTCTTCTTGTGGAACACAGAAATATGGAGAAATCCACAAAATATTTATAATTTCATTCTCTATAAATTCTAAAACTGATTTTCAAGGCATGGATTGAGGTTTTATAATTGTTTCTATAAAATAATTTCACACATAATTTTAGATGACAGAGGTATGTTTGTGCTAAATATAACATAGTGATTTGTTAAAATTAAAAGGCAATGATTTAGGAAAGTGAGTGTAGAATAGATAAATAAGAGATTGAAAACCAATGGTCGCATGAACTTGAATCCTTGATGGTTAATATATCATTTCATTTTTGACCAAAACTTGAAACCCCCAGCTAAGACACTAAGCAATAGAGGAGAGATGGCCCGATCTTGACTTGCCCTGTAGTCAGGCTGATGAATATCGTAAATATCACCATAGAACCTTCATCCAGCAACTGATGGAAACAGAGGCAGAGACCTGCATCAGAACACTGGACTGAGCTCCCAAACGCTAGCTGAAGAGTAGAAGGAATGAGAGTATGAGCAAAGAGGTCAAGACCATGATGGGTTCACCCACTGAAACAGTCTACCTGAGCTAATGGGAGCTCACCAACTCCAGTCGCATTGGGAAGGACCAAACTAGTTAGTCCTTCTGAATGTGGTTCACAGTTCCATGGCTGGGGCAGATTGAGGGGCCACTGGAAATGACACCAGGATTTATTCCTACTGCATGTACTGATTTTTTGGAAATCTATTCTCTTCTCACTCAGCCTAAATATAGTAGGGAGGGCCTTGGACCATCCCCAAAGCAATGTGCCTTACCCCGGCTGAGAATCGGATGGGGGTGGGGTCGGAGGATGTGAAGAGGGAGTGGGAGGAAGGGAGGAAGTGGGAATTTGAATTGTATTTTTTTAAAATCTAATAAAAAAGAAAAAAAAATACCCTAAGCCTGGAGTTTAAAGCTTTTCAGTATTAAAATTGATTCTTGTGCTTGTGTTTTATAGTATCTAAAAACAAGCAGATGTGGGGGGGCAACAAAGGCATAGTTTTTGATAACACAAAAATGATGATGCAACAAGAATCGAGCATTAGAAATGAGATAACCCAAAACTTCTTACACTGTGAGTCTTGACACCATATGGAGTCATGTAGTTAAATTTGGGGCTTGTGGAAAACTTGTCAATAATAAGGGATATTGGAATATACATGGACTAAACAGATATTTAAAAAAAAAGAAGTGATTGATGCATCTGAAGCTGCCTTGGCAGCTGGTTTCTAGAGTTGGTTTATTGAACTTCACTGTAGCTTTGGTACAGAACACTACCACTTCCTACTTTGCATTGCTAATGCCACACAAGATGGAAAAGCAATGAATGCTTCCTGAAACACTTCAACTTCGATCCAATAATTCAGTTTTTCACTAAAAATCTGAGAGTCATTGCTGGGCATGCAACATTTTCTATTCTTATGAATATAATGTTATAATTACAAAACAAAATGTTTTCATGTTTTCAGGCCATCGTTTCTCAAATTGTATATTCTTGAATTGTATTGTTTTAAAGTGTTTGATTAACTTAATCACTGAATTTGCATTTAGAACTATGTTAAATGAATTTTGGATTGGGTTAGGACAGAATTTCTAACCTTAGCCTGAATATATTTCTGCCATGTTGTACTACAATGTATATGAGGTGTTATTTTCAGCATGAAAAAATATATGTCCAAAACAATTATATATCATGACCAATACTGAAAATATTCTATATCCTATAATATTAAAAGTGGATCCATGATTTAATTCTTTATGTACATTATAAATAATGACATTTATTTCACTACTTTTAAATTTATTTTCATTTGTAATAAATGTTAAAATACGTAATAAGCAATTTAAATACTTTTATTTATGTTTTATTATCAATAATTACCTCATAATGCATGCTGAGTTCATATACTTAAATGCCAATTGTCATATACACTCTTCTCTAGTGAGGGTCTTGAATGGAAAAAAAATTAAGTAGCCCCAGTCTATGGGTATATTCTCATTTGAATGTATGAAACTTATCCATATTTTATCTAAATGTTATAAAATGGAAACTATCTTTATACATTATAGTACATGGTGATCAAAGGTTTTTTTACCCCTCGAGATTATAAGCATTATCACCTTGTAAATCAGCCTTATTAAGCTGACTCAAAATTTTTGGTGAGAAAAGCCACATGAACAATGGATGGCAACATTCTGTGGAATGAGTACAAGCATTCCGAGATGCAACATGGCCAACTGCCTCCAGAGCCTGCCTTCCTGACAATTTGGTCACTCTGGATTGCGGCACCAAACTTTGAAGAAAAGTGAATTATTCTTTTCATAAGCTACCTTTGTAGGGCTTTATGTCATAGCTACAAGACACATGACAAATGCTTTCACCTTAAACTTTTAGAAGATCTAGTCTCTAGTCGATTTGGCAATGGCTCCAAGTACTGGGATTTTCAAAGCCATTTTCGTGTGGCCTTCTCCTAGTCACATTCAGCCCTCCACACTTTATTAACCCAGGCCTCAGTGTTGAAGTAATTTATCAGTATCCTCCAAGTGTGTAAATTTGTGATCTTTGAACAGTTTTTCTTGCAAACCACCACACCACCCCCATAAAATCTGCAATGATTTTTAAATGTGTCTTCCACAACACATTTATGACAATAGAGCAAAGCATTACACCTGTTTCTATAGCAACCATTTCAACATCACTAAACATGCTTCTCTTTTAGACTTTACTCAAAGAAAACTAATTATCTATCATATGTGCATTTTTATGATACATAACAAGGTTCTTTTCTATCTTTTAATATACTTCTACTTGAAAGTTATTAATTAATAAATATTGTAAAATCTTACATAATATGTATCTAATTCACTTTGGGCTAAAATAAATATATAATACACATAAAAAGAAGGAAAATATTGTTTAACTCATTCATTCTTTATTACATTTTAATTTATTAATTTTTTATTAAATATCAACAAGACCTACTTAACTGTGATTTATTCATGGGAGGGACACTAGTATTTGCAAAAATTATTGGATACAATATGTTGCCAGAGGTTTCTGTCCCACCCAGTCCCGCAGCCATGCAGTCCCAAAGAAACACACAGAGGTCTACATTAATTATAAACTGGTTGGCCTATTAGCTCAGGTTTCTTATTAACTCTTACAACTTATATTAACCCATAATTCTTGTCTGTGTAGGCCACATGGCTTGGGACCTTTTATAAGTGAAGCATTCTCATCTTGCTTCTTCTGTGTCTGGCTTCCTCTATGAGGACTGCAGACGGAGCCTTTTCTTTCCCAAAATTCACTTGTTCTGGTCGCTCCACCTATACTCCCTGCCTGGCTACTGTCCAATCAGCATTTTATGAAACCAGTACAACTGACAAAACCTTATAGGATATAATACCATTGTCCCACAGCAACAGTGGAAGTAAACAAAATAAAAATTGCTGTGGTAAATTTCTAACATATTAAAATTTTATTATTGTATTATAAACAATGCTCGTGGTAGGGTAATCATAGGGGCACTTGTACCTGCTCCTAGACATTATCCTTATTCATGTGATCATTAGCTTTGCTTGCCCAAAAATACGAAGGGTTTTATAAGTACATCTCTTGAAATCTTGCGTGTTTAATGAGTTCAAAGGTGATAATAATTCTGTCCATTTGAAGCAGCATTTATTACTCATTCTAACCAACTTTAATCTGTTTTATTTACTTTTGAATCCTCATTAAATTTCACTGACTCACAAAGGACAGATGCTTAATACATAACTATTGAGAGGTCAATCAAGGGATTCACATTTTCACACAGCAGTGTTTAATGAACTCTTTAACGAGGTCCAAATTAATGAAAAGGACTAGAAAAGAAGTTTTACTTTCAATTTTGGCCTTTATATAATTGGGGAACCCAAATTATCCATAAAAATATGCCTTTCACTATGTGGAGAGAGGTTTTTATTTACTTACATTAACAGAGATAAACACATGACTCTTTGTCAACTATGTATAACCTACATGCAATTAGATATTTTTCAAATTGTTAAAGTGAGAACCTTTTCTCTCACCTGAACTAATATTCCTTGTGTAAGGCTGGCAAATTTAATCAAATCTAAACCTTTATGCCAAGCTTATTTTTCTTCCATAAATATAGCAACACACGGACAGTGTCTCTTAGAATTTCTCCTTCCCAGAACAATGATCCAACTGTTATAAGACTTCCTCCTTCTTGTAGATTTGACTGTAACCACTGAGTTCTTAATGAATATACATGGCTGAAATGGAAAAATATGGCTTTCGTGTGTTATATATAAAAGACTCCCAAGCTTTTTGCCTCTAATTTTTCCATTTACAGGTACTTTGCTGAAGACATTTGAGCCTTTGATCTATCTGGACAAACACACAAGAGAATTATAGACTTACTTTTGAATAAGGACAGTAATCAAAATTCCCATGGTTTCCAAGTAATCTTTGATTTTAAGTAAACTAAAACTGTACTATTTGTTCAGTATGCCTTCCAGTTTTCTTCCAACTCAAATCTGAATTAGAGCCTTGAAAGGGAGCCCTTTCGTCAAATTCTAGGCTCTTAAATCTTGGTGAAGTAATCATAACTTGCAGTCATTTAGAAGATATATAAGGCAGATGACCTGCTGACTGACACTGATGATCAGAAGCCCTTAATCACAGTCTTCTGGAAGCAATGGCTGTTTATGCTGCCTTCACAACAATAATGAGTTTTCTCTGTGACTGTCTAGTGATGTTTACCCAGAGATCAAAATAACGGAGCCTGTGAATTTTGTTTATAAACACAAACTGTATTGTGAAGCCCAACAAAAGAAAAACAGATTTTACTGAAATTAAAATAAGAACTCTTACAATATGTCAAAAAATGGATTGTCTACAAAAACAATCAAAAATAAGTATTTTAGAATTGTAGAGATGGCTGGAGGGTTAAAAGCACTGGTTGCTCTGAAGGAGGCCCTTGGTGAAATTTTCAAAGCCCACACGGAATCCCAGAACCATCTGTAAGTGCAGTACGGTGGAAAGCATTGCCCTCTTACAGCCTGTATAAACGCACATCAGGAAAAACTTCAGGACACATTTTTAAAGGGTATTGTGCATTCGCACTCAAGTCTAGATCTAGAACATCTCACCAAGAAGTGTTTATCAGAGAATAAAAAGGGACTTAGAGATAACATATAAGAATACAAATAAGAGTAGACTTAGTCTCTGTGGGAAGACTAGGTAACATTAGTGCCAATTAAATTTTTATGATTTTATATTACATTTTTAATGTTTTCATAATTGTTAAAAGTTTATGATGCATGAATGCGGTCAACAAACATGGCCAGTTTAATTTTTGAAAGTAAATAAGAATCTTTTGGCTTCTGCTATGTCCTGCCTTATTTTCTTTCTTTTTTTCCATTTTCTTTATTATTACTAAAAATTTCAACCTACTGATTGAGAGAAGATCTTCACCAACCCCGCAACAGACAAAGGTCTGATCTCCAAAATA
>LOJH01063332.1:0-10738 GCA_001685095.1 Ellobius talpinus
ATCTTACTCCTGTCAGAATGGCTAAAATCAAAAACACCAATGTTAGCCTTTGCTCGAGAGTACTCTTTCTTAAGGCAAAGGCATAGGTATTTTTTCCTTCACATAAGAAAATGTTATTGAGGTTAATAACGGGCCATCATTTGAAGCTTGTTGATATTTTTATAATAATTTTCATACATTTTATATACCAATCACAGTTTCCCCTTCCTCTTTTCAACCTATTTCATAGCCCTGCTTCCCATCTACCCCTCTCCCCATCTACTCAGTCTTCATTCAGAATGTCAGAATGGGGCTGGCCTCCCATGGGAGTCAACAAATTGTAGCATATCAAGATGAATCAGGATCAAGGTCCCACCCTGTTTTGAGGTTTGGTGAGGTATCCCTGCATGGGGAATAGTTTCCCAAAAGCCAGCTCAAGGGTCAGGGACAGGTCCTGTTCCCACTGATAGGATCCCCACAAACAGATCAAGCTACACTACTGTCACCCACTTGCAGAGGGACTTAGGTCAGTCCCATAAAGGCTCCCTAATCCCCAGCAGTGGGTAAACAGGTGAGAAAGCTGCCTCCATAATGTACCATCACTTATTGACAGTTTTATCAAGAGTAATTTGGTATCATCCATTCCAGTTCACTTTACTTCATCTATTTCATTTGAGGTTTTTTTCTTTTAAAAGTCATCAAACAAAATATTGAAATCAAAGACAAAGATTATAAGAAGACTAGCAGATATCTAATGACCTCTTATCAGTTTGATTTAAGTTAAGTAACACTTTGAAAAATAATTAACAAACAATTATGCTTTTTTAATTTGAAGATTGTTTCCATGCATTTGATATTGACATTTAATTTCTGGCTACTACATAGTTTTTTTAAAGATCATTATGGAGATATATGCCATAACCCCCAATTACCTCATTTAATTCATAGATTTAAGTGTCTTTGACTAAATTCATGGAGTTGAACTTTTTGTTTCTAAACCAATTTATAAGAAATATCATTAATTAGATCCCCAAATCACAAATCTATTATGTAATAAGCATGCAGTTTCCTCAAAATATCTAAAGTGGAACTTCCATATTTTTCAGCTTTACCACATCTGGATATATACCCTAAATAAATGAAGGTAGCATACAACAAAGATAACTGCATTTCTATACTTACTGTGACAATATTAACAAATGTCACGTTATGAAGCCAGAATTGATACTCATCAACATATAAATGAATAAAAGGTATTTAGTATTGATGTGCAATTAAGTTTTACACAGATACAAAAAGTAAAATATCATTTAAGTGTAAATGAATGAAGAGGTGAAGCAGAAAAGCTGGGGTGGATTTATGTGAGAAGAGGTGAGGGAAGACAACAAAGAGAAAGAGAAAATTAAGAGAAATAGCACTAAGAAATATTGAAAAAGACACAGAGAAAACTATGATTTTATAGTTATACTTAAAATTGTCAACATAATATGCATTATTGTGCACACAACATATGCATGTTTAGATAGAGTTATAGTGTATAGGGTGATAATGCCCCTCCCTAAGAGCAAAAACACAAACTGCAGAACCAAAGTGCCAGACATGGAAAACCTCTCTTCTAGTTGATGGTCAAGAAGAAGCAAAAGATTCACAAAACAGTGTGGGCTATTTTCAATGCTCCTGTATGTTTCCAAGAACTTGAAAGTAAGGCTTTATTGCTGAATTCAATACAAAGTTTGAACACAAGACTTGGAGAAATTAAGTTGGATCTGACCTGGAAGCCTCCTCCCTGAGGACTAGCTCTCATATAATCAGAGTGCCCTATGGAAGTTATCAAGGTAGAAAAGTAATCAGTAATCCCACCATTTGTTATTTCTATGAACTAGGACAATGATTAAGCCACCTGGAAATATATTTCCAGTGGAGCATTAGTAGCTTCTTTTTTTTTAGATTAACTAACAGCTATCTAAATGGACTTAAGGCCTAAAAAAGGGATAGGGAGTGATGTAGGTATCCCCTCTGTGTGCTGTGATTAACATAAATGAATAAAGAAATTGCCTTTACCTGTTTATAGGACAGAACTTAGGTAGGTGAGGAAAGCAGAACTGAATTCTGGGAGGCAGAAGGCAGAGTCAGGGAGACACCATCTTTGCCAGTAAACCAATGCCACATGGCAATATACAGATTAATAGAAATGGGTTAAATTAAGTTTTAAGAGTTAGCCAATAAAAAGTTAGGGCTAATGACCAAACCGTGCTTTAAATAATATAATTTCTGCCTGATTATTTTGGTTCTGGGTGGCCAGGACAAACAAGCTCCTCCTTGCAACAAGAGAGCTCATGCTTGTTACTATAAACCTAGCTAAAAACAGGTGGTTAGAGTGGTCATAGGTCCTAGAGAAGAAACATAGTTCCATTATTTTTCTTAACTCATATAATTTCTAACTGTAATTATACTCACTGCTATGCCTGTAGATATAAGCATAGTTCTCATCTCTCCTCTGAGAAGCTTCTTTTGGGATCAGACAGAGACCATTATGGAAATATATAACTGATCAAAGTGTAGATAAAGACTGATCATGGACTTATCATTGCCAATTTATAGATCAGAAGCACCACCCCTATATTCTGGGAAAAATCACATGTGAGGAAGCAGAAAGACTGTAAGAAAGAGAGGACCAGGACATGTGCTAGAAAATAGTATCTTCTATATATGATAGGAAAGCTGTGCTCCTGAAATCTCAAAAATCTCACCTAAACAGAAAACCTGCATAATAGCAATAGCAGTTGACACAACAAAGTATATGAAGAAAATTTCAGGAGACTCTACCCATAATTAGAATGCTAACAGGCAATTAATGGCCTCTGAGAGGGAGGGAAATGAGTCATATACAAGGAAATGTGCTACCATGGGTTATTCAATTCCAAGTGGTCTACTTTAAACACAGGCAAATTCAAGCAACACTAAATGTGTGTGCATGTGCCCTCATGCATACATTTGTGTGTGTATGTGTGTGTATGTGTGTGTATGTATGTATTGCAGTATTGGAAGGAGATATGCAAGTTATTAAGGGATCTTACTATGAAATCCTGGAGAGTAAGCAAGAAAAATGGCAATAGTGTGTAGTGTTTGGACGGTTTATATGTCATCACTAATGAACAACTTCAAAATAAGTAACCTACTCCTGGCATTGGGTTTTACATTAATTAGCCCTTGGTGTCCGCTAAGATATTTTTTGCCTTGTTTTCTGGTTATTCATTTTTAACTATTTATATATATGAATGCATATAAATGATGCACTTGTATGTATGTGTATATGTGTATAGCAGTAAGATCCTATGAAGATACTACATATTTGAACTATATATCAATGAGAAATCAAGCTAATGTAGACATGGAAACTTCATTCCATACTGGCTATATTTTATAGTGCTGAAATGTACTATGTACACTACTAGAGGAAAAAGTAGTCATTAGTCATTCCTGTCTGTATATCCTACAAAGTATTATAGTGACTAACCTGGCAAAACATGCCCACTGGAGAAATAGCGGCAGGAACATGAGGGAAATTGTCTCCAACTTTCATATTGAATTTATATAATCTCTTCACAAGAAAATACTCATATCTAACACTGTTACTCTGATCAAGAACATGTTTCTAGATATATCATAGGCCCATGGGAAAAACCTACTATTAATATTCTGCTAAGTGGACATGCTATTACAGCAACCCCTAACGACTTCTTATTATAGACATAGATTAATGCATCTTTCAGTCATCAAATGGGAATTTTTATTTGCAGTAGATGGTAATTTACACAAAGATGCACAATTGACCAAGGTTTGGTGATTAAGATACTATAGAATGTTCAGCCCTTATTGTAACATAAATACCACAACCACTTCTCCCAATTCTCAGTTAGCATTATGTAAAAGGAGGGGTAGAAAGAGTATGAGAAATTAAGGTAATGAATGACTATATAGAACATTATCTTCTGGATGTAGCAGGAAGCTCCACACATGATACAATGATATCAACAGCATACACAAAACCTGTTCAATTCCAATACAAACTCAGTACTGAATATGTAGTTAGGGACAAACTTCCAACTGTACTTGAGGGATTATTGGCAATTAACATCTGCTGGGAGAAAGAGAGTCAGTATTCTCTAAGAATATATTGTTTGGTATGTAGCCCATGCTCCAATGGAGAACCACACAAGCAAGAATACTTGGCTGCATAAAATTGTCATGATGTATTTAATAAAAGGACAGGAAAACTGTTGGGCAGGAAAGGGCAAATGGATATTAGAAAATTTGGGATAGGCAGGGTAAATATTAAAACATGCAGAAAATTCTGAAGAAAAAATTAAAAGTAAGTAATTATGTAGAGAAGAAAAAGAATCAGAGTCTATGTGATTCAAGCCAAAGAAGGGGGGAAGAATTACCTTCGGTTACATCAACCAGCATTATGCAAATATAATAATTAAGACTGTAGAACATCATTTCATGCAACATGAGAAGTAATTATTAAAGAAGTAATCCTCTCCAATTTATAGTTTACCCAATGATTTAGTAGAAATTAACTATGTTAGGAGATGAATTAGAGTTATGTAATTGACATAACAGTAGCAAAACACCATATTTTTATATTTCTAGTTTGTAAAGGTCTTTATCTTTTTGTTTGATGACATGGTCACTTTGAGAATTAGGGAAATTATAAGAAACATGAAATTACTTATTATTTGGACTCAGGTTTACAGACATGCTAGCAACTCACAACCCAAGCCATGCAATGCTGAAGAAAAATAAAGACAGATCTGCAAGATCTAAAAGTGTGAGCCAGAATCCATGTCACACAGAGAAGCCAACAAACAAATGTGTCTCAGTTTCAACTCTGGTAAAAACAGAGAGATGAGATGCATGTGAATATGAACAGGAGTGATAAGAAGGACATCTGTGAGTTCAGGGAACATGGTACCAATCATAGCTTCATGCCTAGCCAGTGGAGACTGTTTGCTTTGATGGCTTTGTATACTGCCAGATGGCCAGAGAGAATAACAGAAGCTCACTGCTTGGAAGGAGTTCAACCTGAAAATAGCTCTTTCTGTTCTAACCTGTTTGGACTCAGAGAGAAAAATAAAACAGCTGTCTCACACAAACTAAAATGTAAAAGAAAACTGTGGGGAAAAGAAATCGACCTTCTAAACAAGGAAGAAACAATTACTGTTTTCTTTTGTTTGATTGTTTTTATTTTTATGGTTAATTTTGTATGAATTAACTCTTCTGGACTATGATTTTTACGGCTTAATCCAATATAATTTTCTGTGTTTCCTAGTTTGTTTTTATTGACTTTTGACATTTCTCATGCTCTTTCATTGATGCTGTTTTGCTATTAATATCTTTGCTTTTCACCTTTTTAAGCTATTAGGTTATCTCCCATGTATTCATCCTTATTTATTTTTTCTAACATTTGTATTATAGTTGATGTTTCCATTTTAGTACACATAAATACACTATTTTCTTTTGAATTGTTATTGGTGTCATTACATTCTGTTTGACAAATATTAATAAAGATATTAAACCAAACAGATGGTTTCCACTAGGAAGACTCCTCAGAAAACACAAGAAAGAGCAAAAAGTTATATAAATGCAAGCTAGAATATAGGTAGATAATAAATACTAAAAGTTCATAACTCTTCAATAATCAAAACTGAAGGTAAGAAAATTATTGAAATGATAAATAACTGATTCAAAGGTTTAGTTAAAATATCTAGTATCCTTAGAGATTTTTCAAACTTAGAGAAGGAAATAAGGAATTTTTTAAAAAGACCTGGGTAAGAAAGTAAGCAACCTTGATGGGAAATTCATCAAATGTTAAAGAAAAAATATTGAAATTTAAAGATCAATAAACTAAATAGAACAATGGAAAACAAGACAAGTAGACAAGATCATAAAGAAGAAAATCATGAGAAACTGAAGAACTATATTCAACAATAATTAAAACAAAAGTGAGCATAATGATAGCTTCAAAAGTTATGAAACCTGATGAATACTTTGATCATAGGATACCATGAGACAAAAGAGAAAAAACAAGATAAAAAAGGTAAAATTAATAAAAATCATAGCAGAAATCTTCCAATATCTAGATAAACATAACCACAGCCATGGTAAGAAGGCAGTTAGAATTCCAAATTAATATGATTCTAAAACCCTCAAGAAGCCCTCCAATATTATTGTGCCTTTATTCCTAAGACTACAGAACAAAGAAGGAATATTAAAGTCTCCAATAGAAAGTGATAACTCACAAAAGCAAACTCATGAGAAATATGTAACTCTTCTCAGAAAACAAACAGACAAACACAAAAAACCCCCAAAACTAAATATGAACAAAGTATGGAGAGTTATATTCCAAGTCCTAAGAGTAAATTACTGCCAATCATGATCAGTATATTCAGCAATTATGCCAATAAAAATCTGAAGAATTTTATACACTCAAACATAAGCAAAAACTAATAAAATCCATGACCACTAAGTCATTGCTGTAGAAGACAGTTAGCCAGGCAGTAGAAGATAGTTAAAAAAAATCTTACACAAATGAGAAAGAAAATAATGTAAATAATATTGAGCTTAGGAAAGTATCAATTTCATTAAGGTAACTGATGAACCAATTTCTTTTAAGAAACGTACTTAAATAAATCAGCAAACCTTCAAACTCCTAATATGAATAAGAAGAAAAAATTAAAGGTTTTCATGTGCATGATTACGTTGCCTACTTTTTTGTCTGTGCACCACATACAAGGCTGAACAAAAACTTTCATTAGGTTTTTCAGTTCCTAATCAGTCTGAATTCTTCTATATTTTTCAGATTATTCTATATTACTGTCATGCATAATATTCAGGAAACTTTAACTGATTTTATCAGGAATTATGTGGAAAACTATATCTTATTCATATTCCTGAAAATAGAAAAATGATGATTAGTGATTAAATTAGAGATGTGGAGCCAGCAACACATTTGTCCTAATTAAGAATTTAGTATACAAGTCCACCAATATCTGCATTCTGTCACTCAAAACTAAAAAGAGAAAGATTGGGATAGATAGAGGTACAAATTGTATGAGCATTTTAAGGGTATGGTTCGGGAAGGGGAAGAGAATGAAACATTAACATCAAGTATGCTTGAAAAAGCCATAGAAAACCTACTATTTAATATGCTTCTGAAAAATTATATTTTTAGAAGTACAATTGGAGTTTTCCTTCATGGAAAGATAATGTTTCTTCTTGATGTCATAAGTTATCAAATAAAAATTCCAATTCCAATGATGGTATGATCACCTAAATAAGTGCAAAATAGTTCACCCTCATTTATATTGGCTAACCACCAGTATTTGGTTATCAAATGTTATTGCTAAAGATGCTACAGAGTTTGGTCACTGAACACCAAGAAACCAAGCTAGTACTGAACTGAAGCTCTCTCTTTGATATCTAGGTTACACAGGTGAGATATAGGCTTCTGGCAGTGAAAATTCATCAACAGTCTTGCTTATCTCCAAGTACTGGAAACTATATTAATGACTAATGATTCAATAATAGTAGTAATGTTACAGTGTTTACCCATAGATTTCTTATTAAATTTAAGAACAGCTCCACTAGAGGGAAATCATACTGGTATTACAAATCTAACAAATAATCAATGGGTAAGGAAGTTATATGCCATAGGACATAGCCTAATATTTCTATTTTGCTAAATCGATATAACATCAAATTAAACCATCACATCTGCACAAGGCTCAAGGAAAATTGTGAAAACTGGAAGATATTAAGAGCCAAAGGTAGGTGAGGACTATTTCAAATTACTTTCTTCTGAAGTTAACAAGGCTACTGCATTTATAAACTCATGGTTGTGTTTGCCTTCAAAAGATCTGAAAAGGATAAAACTCAACATCCTAGCATATATTGGATTGGTACTCACAAGTTACCACAACCAACTGATAGCTATTGGAAGTTATTGGTTTACAAGAGAGATGTGTGGCCTGTCATAGGTTGTTCATCCTCCAGTAGATGGCCTATCCACATGTCCTTATGAACATCACCAACTGGAGTTATTGAGTTATTTTAAAAAGAAGAATAGAGCATCAGTGAGCATGACTGCTTAAATATTTGTCAAGTAAAATTCAAGTTCTTTGTTCATATAGGGAAAAGTGGTATAAATGGATCATATAGTAGCTAAATGTTTCAGTTTGTGAATGTTCTCCACACCAATTCCTAGAGTGGTTGCACCAGGTTACATCACCACCAACAGTAAATATGATCCCTTTCTTCATATCTACCACATCTACATCAGCTTCTGTTTTTCATTTGCTTTTTTGTACATTAGCTATTCTGACTAGGGTGAGATGAAATTTTAAATCTCTTTTCATTTGCATTTCTCTGACTAGTAAAGATATAGAAAACTTTTTAAAATATTTCTTTGCCACTGTTTTCTTCTTTGAGAACACTTAAAATTCATAGACCATTTGTAATAGGGTCACTTGATTTCTTGACTCTGCTTATGAATTCTAGGTGGCAATTTTCTATTGTAGCAGGCAGGCTTTTGCTTGGGCTGTGAATCAACTCATAAATGATGATGCAGAGATTTTTAATTAGTTATGAATGCCCAGCCTTATCTTATACTTGTCCCATTAGCTCTTATTTAATTTAACCAGTTTAACCTTATCTACATTTTGCCTCAGGAGATTTACCATTCTTTCATTCTTTATGTCCTATTTTTCCTTCATCTTATGTATCTCGCTGACTGGTGACTGCCTGGCTGGCTGGCACCAGGTGTCTCCCTCTCTTTTTCCCTCACTCTCTCCTCTCTCCTGAGTCTAGGTTCCTCCCCCTCCTTATTCTCTCTGCTTACCAGCCCCACTCTCCTGCCTAGCTATTGGCCATTCAGCTTTTTATTAGACCAACCAGATTCCTCAGGCAGACAACACCCCTTTACATCCTTGGGCAAATACAGTATAAACAAATGTAACACATATTTACATTGCTAAACAAATGCAATATAAATGTACATTTGTAAAATCTTTGCATATTTAAACAAATGCAGCATAAATAAATATAACACATTTTGCCTAGTTAAAATAATATTCCATTATACTCTATAAATGTATAGCTGGCAAAAATTCTCTCCCACATAGGGAACTACTTAATTCATTGATTGATTTGTTTTATTTTCTATGGGAAAAACCAATAGTTCTATTCATCTATTAATAGATATAGGTATCTATTAATACCTATAAACAATATCAAAGACCAGAATGGCAAAGTATAAGGTGCAATAGTGGCACTAATACTCTGTGGTAAAATCATCTGTAAAATTTAACTTAAAGGCTTCTAAGTAGGATAAAATTCATAGTTAACAATTAAACCTACACAATGATCCATGAGTAAGGAGACAAAGATAATCTACTCCTTCCATTTCCCAAAACCAGTTTAATATCTAACTTCATTCTAAATATTTATCCTAAGGGCTACAGGTAAGTTTAGTTCTCACTCTGCATGAAAGGAAACTGCTTTGTTGTGGAATATTACTTTAAGATGTGCTACTTTTTTATGATGTGGGATACTGGTCTAATAATGCAAAGATATGTTGTATTCTCCCATGTTGCATTTCTAACTCTTTAAAACTGTGCTACTTTGCCTGCCTAAAATACCTGATTGGTCTAATAAAGAGATGAACAGTCAATAGCTAAGCAGGAGAGAGAAATAGGTGGAGTTGGTGTTGTCGGTGTCTGCTTGTTCATTTTCCAGCTGCCCAGACCTGAAGCAATCACTCAGAAACTATATTGTTAAATCACTGATTGTCCTATTGCTTAAGTGTATGCCTAGCTAGCTCTATTATCTTAAATTAATCCATTTCTATTAATTTGTGTATTGCCACGTGTCTGTGGCTTACTGGGCAAAGTTCTGGCATGTGTCTGCTCTGATGGCAACAAGGCTTCTCATTGACTCCACCTAATGTCTCCTTCTCTATCTTCTTGGAACTCCTACCTAGCCCTATTCTGCTAAGCCACTGGCTGAAACAGCTTTATTCATTAACCAATAAAAGCAACACATAGACAGAAGGCTGTCCCACACCAGGCTGGCATGTAGAGAGAATATGTAGGCAAAAATCTAGGCTCAGAAGAAGAGCAAGGAGGGTTGAGTGTGAAAATGAGGAGAAGACTATGCCAGGGCCCAACCACAGAGCCACTCCACCGTCCATGGAGTAAGAAGGAAGGAAATATATATAGAATATAAAAAGGTGAAAAGCCAAGAGGCAAAATGTAGTTAAAGAGAAATGGTGTGTCTCTGTAGCAGAATCAGTCAATGCATTGGACTTTTAACAGAAGTTGGTGCTCCAGTGGAGGGAAGAGGAGGAAGAAAGGGACTGGGAACTGGGGTTGTTATGTAAATGAGAAAATATAGTTTTTTAAAAAATATTTTATTTATTTATTTATTTATTAGAAATTACCACCTATTCCCCTCCTACCATTTCCCTCCCACTCCCCCCACTCCCTCTTCCCCTCCCTCTCCAGTCCTAAGAGCAGTCATGGTTTCCTGTGCTGTGGGAAATCCAAGGTGCTCCACCCTCCATACAGGTTTAGGAAGGTGAGCATCGAAATAAACTATGCTCCCACAAGGCCAGTCCACGCAGTAGAATCAAAACTCAGTGCTGTTGTCCTTGGCTTCTCAGTCAGCCCTCACTGTCAGGCACATTCAGAGAGTCCAG
>LOJH01063334.1:0-10738 GCA_001685095.1 Ellobius talpinus
CTGCCTGCCTCTGCCTCCCAAGTGCTGGAATTAAAGGCGTGCACCACCACTGCCCAGCAAGAACTCACTCTTATTATAAAGATCAGAAGCTCTTTGCTACTTTGCTAGGGAGTGTCTATGTAGCTAAGCCCAAAGCTTTGTTGTGCTAATTGTTACATATTAAGTTTCACCAAACTTTTACTGTGCTTAAATATATAAGAAGAATAAACTGCAAAATCAGACCTTGGAAATTTTGACCCAGTGACTGCCACGATGGTACTGACTGGAGTTTTATTCTTCACCTCTGCAGGATTATCTTCAGAGGTTTGTGGGGTCACAAGGTGAGATGCCAGCACTGAAAGCTCTTGGGTGTGAAGCTGCTTAGATGTAAACAAAGATGTAATGGCATCACATCATTATACCCGACTGCTATGTGCCAGGCAGACTTCATCATACCTCTTAATTCTTGGCAAATCCAAGACTCAAGTGATAGCTTTGAAAAACATTAACATTAAGGATACATTAAAATATACTACCATAATAATATTTTTGAGGATTAACCGTCATATCACAGAGACAATGCATCTTTTTAAATGGGGAAACAACAAAGTGGTTCACATTTGAGACTACACTACACAGCAGCTTGCATTTCCACACTCTGCTCTACTGAAAAGGGGTAAGCAGTTAAAATGTGCTTCTGAGAGCTTTAAATCACATTGTACAGAAGTCACATCAAATTAATACTGAGGACCATTTAGGGCTCTTATTCTGAAAAGCTTCTGAAAGGGGATTAGACTATGAAAACTCTCATGATACTAAAGCACCTGTTAATGGGTTGAGGAGGTAAGAAAGGAACAATGGAAGTGTTATTTTTAGATAAGTCTTTACTTTGTATTCTGGCACAAAGCATTGCTCATGGGCATGCCAGCAGTCCCCAGCAATATCCCACGCATGCAGGCACTGGTGAGCAGAATCCCGTTGTCTTTTCTTTTGGAAACAGGTCATTTTCTCTGCATAGTGACATAATGTGGCTGATGCACATTAACAACTATAACTATAAACATAATTTGATGGAATGGTCAGAAGAATGCCATCCTTAGTAACACAAATTTTGAAAATACCCTCATGAACTCTGCTTTCAAATGGCAGGGGAGTGATTTTTCACAAGACCTCTACACCATTAACTCTAAAATCTTACATTTTCATGTCTTATGATAATGTTTTACAGAACTAAAAATTATGTTTCCAAAAAAAGGCAGGAAAGAGCAGGAAGAGAGAAAGGAGCCTAGACAGTTGTCAGCTCATCAAAAATAATGAATGCTCAAGAGGTTTCAACTTCCTGCCTTCCCAGCAGCCTGCCCAATCACAACAGACTGCCAGGAGAGGAAGAGAGCAGGCAGAAAACACACTCTTCATCAGTCCGGTTAGGCCTGTACCTCCCAACAACTGCACACCAGCATCTGACAAGGCAACACTTGCTAGCCTGCTGAGTTCCATCAGCCAAGGGGCAAAGCACATGGTGGATGACAGCCTGGGTCTGTCCCATACTCCAGCCTTTCCCCTGGTCCCTGACACACAGTCACATGCTCGCCTAACAGTCTTATGACTAATGATGCAAACACGGAGTGTAAAGTCTCCTTAATTTGACCCTTGTTAAACTCCTAATTGGATTGGAGCAGGCTCAAGTGGAAAGCAACCCTGGGTTATTCAAGAGTGTTCTTAAGAATGAAGCCCAAATTACAAAAGGCGGCCAGGCTGCAGGACCGCGCCAAGAACGGGAAATGAATTGCAGCTGTCACTTAAGTTAAACATCTAATCAATTGCCTTTTTAAACAGGTAACTTTTACAACAGTTTCTTCATTGTAATGCTCTTCAGAGTGCGCTTGACCCAAATTTAATCAGCTGTTATTAAAGCAGAGGGGCGGCCACAGAGCACGTATTGCAGGGCGAGACACTGCATTCAGAGCCTTAATGATTCTAAAATGACTACAACCATCGCTTCATTCACAAGGACAAAGCTCAGCCTCTCTGCTCTACAACATCTTAACACAAGCTGTCTCAGCAGACAGCGTCCATTTGTCCTTCATGAACTGTGGAGGTCAGCCGTGCTGCAGATGATAGCATTGCAACAGTTTCATTGTGTTTCTTCCCTATGATGTCTGAAGGGAGAAACGGAATTCTTGTATATAAAATCCAGCTTTTCTGCAAAGAAATATACAGCTTAAGTGCAGAGAAAGGGGTGCATGATATGCAGACAGGTGTAAAACATGAAGTAATTATAGAAGCTCAAATTAGTTCTTAGGCCCGAGGCAAGAAAGAGAACAGCGTCTTGACAAAAGGGAATAGCAAATAAGGGTACCAAACAAAAAATGGCTTGAATGTGTAAATTAGCAAGAAAAATGAGACCGAAAAGCAGCTTTACTCTACTATTATTCCCCACATGAGAACAGAGCAGCTGAACATGATCAAGAGAGCTTTGGAGAAGAGAGGCAGGTGTCAACAAGGCCCTCCAGAGTGTCAGCTCTGCCCTCCCTCCCAGCTACTCATTATGCGCAAGCTCTTGAGAAGTGCCTCCTAGACCTGACCTATCATATTACTTATTCTGTAAACACATAATCCCTGCTTGTTAGGTGGTGTCAACACCAGCATTCATCCACTATGGGAGTGAACAGACACTTCAGAAGTGCTGCCAAAACCAAAGAACCGACACCGCGATACAACAACCTGAATTTCAACCAGGTAAACAGATCTGATGCTTTTCTGTAAAATGCAATGTCAAGAGCTTCTCTCATTAGCAAAAAGAAGCCCAAATTGCTTGCTATGGCAAGACTACTTTCTTCTACAAGTAATTATTAACTTAGGCTACACACCCAAGGGCTGGAATAACACCTATTTATCAATTGCCTGCTATACACATTTCACTAAATAACTCTTTCTCTAAATCACACAAACACACAAATCCCAGTCAACAGGTCATGAACAACTCATTAATAGCTTAAAACCCAGCTGGGCGGTGGTGGCACATGCCTTTAATCCCAGCACTCAGGAAGCAGAGGCAGGCAGATGTCTGAGTTCCAGGCCAACCAGATCTAGAGAGTAAGTTCCAGGACAACCAGGGCTACACAGAGAAACCCTGTCTCAAAAAACCATAAAACCTGGTGTATGTCAACTTGGACCAGGTATGGCCAATTGTAACATTAAGGGTTAAAAGTTAATGGAGAGTTTAATACCCTACATCTCCATTGGCAAAGACAGATATTCCTTAAGCTATAAAGAGAAATGAATATTTAATATTTAGGGTTAAAAAATGCAATCTTCCATTTTTAATACAAATTTCACTGATTCAGAAATAAACAAAAAATGGTTCTGGGTACATTTGTCAAACAGGCCAGGGGCAAGAACACCTGAGAGGGAGCTTGGGCACCTCTCTGATCTGTATCTTTCTTTAGATTTCCCTGGAGAACATTTTATCAAATACCAAGTGTGACTCATGCTTCCTGGACATTGACTCGAGGCCACCTAGGGTTTAAAATGAAGCGTCACCTTGTCNCTACAACAGTAGTCAGTAGTCCTGCTGTCTGACTCCCTGCTCTGAGTGTTAGGAGGCAGCTGCTTGTGGAGGAAGAAGCTGACCACAAGGATCTGTCTGCAACTCTGACTGCACAAGTAAACAAGGACAGCGATGGGGATGGGAGTTTCCACAGGGAGGAGGGGTTTCTTCAAGAGGCAGAGGGGTAAAAGTTAAGCACTCAACTCAGGGCCTGACACTGAAGAACTGCCTCCATTGTACACAAACACAGAAAACTGCATGAAAAGACACAGACCTATTCTAGATGTGCTATGCTAGCTACTTTTCATATGAATTTGACACAAACGAGGGTCATGTGGGCAGAAGGAATCTTAACTGAGAAAACAATTCCATAGAACTGGCCTTTACACAAGTCTGTAGGGCATTTTCTTGATTGGTGATTGATGTGGGCGGTCCCAGCTCTCTAGGGGCCATGCCATCCCTGGATAGTATAAGAAAGGAGGCTGAGCAAACATGAGCTAGTAGGCCAGTAAGCAACATTCCTCTATGGCCATGGCTTCAGTTTCTGCCCTGACTTCTTTCAATGTTGGACTGTGATATGGAACTGTAAGTTGAAATAAACCCTTTCCTCCCACAAGTTGCTTTTGGATATGGTCTTTTACCACAACAATAGAAACTCTAACAAATGTTCTAAATGTCTATTTCTTAGCATTAAGGCAACATTTTTATTATGAAAAAACAGAATTTCTAAAAAAATTATTTTTAAAAAAATGAAGCTATCTTGTTTCATTTGTTTGCATATTCCCCAGCTGTACTGCTGGTTTATTTCAACTCTTGTACCTTGGAAGTTCATTTCAAATACTGTTCTCCCAATGATCTAATTAGTGTCTTCACTTACTAAGAAAAGTAGCATTAAGGTTCTTTAATTTATGTACAAGAGATTAATTTGCATATCAGAAAGATCTGTATAATCCTAGGCACAGCATATTTCTGTCATTTTTCTGTTTCTGGGACTATTCACCCACATCATTTTAAAACACCACTCTGAGGTACAGAAATAAGGAAGGTGGGGAAGAAGGCTCGGTGGATAACACACTTGCCATGCAAGCTTGAGCACCTGCGTTTGGATCTCCAGGACCCACATAAAGCAAGAGAGCATGGGCCTATCATATCAGAGCTTCTACAACAAGAGGGGAAGGGAAAGCAGAGACAGAGAAATCCGAGGCTTGCAAGTCATCAAGCCTGGTGAGCAAAGCAGTGAACAAAGAGACCTTGTCTCAAATAAGGCAGAAAGTAAGAGCAGAAACCTGAGGTTGTCACCTGAATTTTCACACACACACACACACACACACACGGATAAGGAAGGGATGCTATACCATCTCTTTTATTTATGTATGAATGTTTTATATTCATGTGTATATGTGCACCACGAATATGCCTAGTGACTTCAAAGATCAGAAAAAGGTATCCAATTCCCTAGGACTCCCATGTGGAGTCTAGGTAGTTTAAACTACCATGTGGGTGCTAGGAACAGAATTCAGGTACTCTGCAAATGCAACCAGTGTTTGTATCTGCCAACCTTCCTCTCCAGCCCATATCATCTCTTTTAGTGATGGGCAAATAAAAACTCTAAGATCTTAATGGTACTAAAAGAGACTTCAAATTATTTGTAGTCTTACCTAATTATTATACACCTAGATATTTCCTTGGATTTTTCTACAAAATATCTGAAGAAGGCCATATTTGGAATAACATGCACCTGATTTAGAAGCTTGCTCAGTTGGGATGGTCTGACATGAAATCTAAGTCCTGCAGGCCATGCACTCTCAGGCTTCTAGGTACTAAGGCTTCTCCGTTTTCTGGGAAGGTGTTTTGCAGGAATTACACATTTCATATATTTGTAGTTTTCTGATAATGAAACCATCTTTAAAACAACTCTTGTACATTGCCATATGACTTTCCTGCATAACCTTTAATTATAAATTTAGAGACATAATACACAAAGGAAGAATGCTGACTGTCTCACAGGAGACAGCTGTTAGGATACCCTCTGTTCACACTGTTGGTCAGATGTACAGTCTGTGGGAAACTAATATACACACCCAACCTAATCCCACTACAGCCTCAGTTGGCCAAACTAACCTCAGCCCTTTTTCGACCACTGAAAGGATTTCTACAGTGTTTAGGAATCATGCCTGTTTTCTAAACTCTCCTAACTCGGTAATTTTGTTTGTGTACTCTGCAGATTTAAAAAAAAAAACATAAAACTTAATTCTAAGTTGTGGCACATATCTTTAATCCCAGCACTGGGGAGGCAGAGCCAGCCTGGTCTACAAGAGTGAGTTCCAGTACAGGCTCCAAAGCTATAGAAAAANCAAAAAAAAACCAAACCAACCAACCAAACAACAACAAAACCTTAATTCTAATTCTGTTATACCACAGAAAATTCTTTATAATGTTTTACTCCTCCTTAAATTTACTGAAAGTTGTCTGGAGGTGGTGGCTCATGCCTTTAATCCCAGCATTTGGGAGACAGAGGTAGGCAGATCTCTGTGAGTTTGAGACCAGCCTGGTCTACAGAGTGAGTTCCAGGACAGGCTCCAAAACTACATAGCAAAACCTTGTCTCGGAAAAAAAAAAAATTACTGAAGGTTGTTTATGGCCTGATGGATGGTCATTCTGGACAATGTTCCACAAACATTACTGAAAGAACTATACTACTGCTCAGTGTTCTCTAGATGTGTGTTAGGCCTGGTTAGTTTCAGGCATATACCACCTTTTGGCATTGCACATGCCAATGAAGCTGTGATCTCCACTCAAAAGTTCATGCGCTAATACAAGTATGATCAAGCTACACACACATGTGTGTGTAATAAAGTTACACACACTGATGGTTTGAATAAGAATGGTCCCCATAGGCTCACATATTTGAATGTTTAGTTGAAGGCAGTGGCACTATTTGAAAGGATTAGAAGAATTAGTATGTGTGACCTTGTGGGAGGAAGTGTGTCACTGGGAATGGGCATTGAAGTCTCCCCCATGTTAGGCCCAGAATTTCTCTCTTCCTGTGGCTTGCAGATCAGAATGTAGCTCTCGGCTACTGTTCCAGCGACAAGCATGCCATAATGCTACTTGCCATGACGATAGTGGATTAAGTCTCTAAAACCATAAACAAGGGCTCAATTAAATATTTTCTTTTTTAAGAGTTGCTGGAGTCATGGTATCTCTTCACAACAATAGAACAGCCACATACACACACACAAATACCATCTTAAAGTGCAATCAAGTCACACACACACACACCATCTCACAGTGTTAGAAGTATAGGATTCTGTACTGGACTGCATCCAAAGCTCTCCTCTGCTGTAGCACAAGCACAGCTAGTTAAGTCTTCTTTGCACTTCAGTCTTTATGTTTTACACACTGTTAGGGTGGGATATCGAAGTTTCCAGTTGCTATTGAAGAACTTTGTATTTCATCTTTCAATTCTGTATTTTTGTTTTAAATTCACTGAAATTTAAGTCAGTTGCATACCAGATGAATGCTTTTATCATTTAAAAATGTCAAGGATGACCCCAGCTAAGACCCTAAGCAATAGTGGAGAGGGTACCTAAACTGGCCTCCCCCTGTAATCAGATTGATAACTACCTCAATTGTCATCATAGAACCTTTATCCAGGATTCACATTTATGAATTCAACCATTCATAAAGCAAAATTTTTCATAAAAAATCATCTGTACTAAATCTGTGCACTTGCCTTCTTGGCATTATATCTTTAATACTGTAGAATCACTATTTATACAATGCTTATGTCCTATTGGAGTTTATGAGTAATTTAGAGATGACTAAGAATACAGATGTGTAGTTATATGCAAACCCTGTGCTGTTCTGTATAGGAGCTTTATATGTTCTGTATATGTGTGCTGGCAGCTGCAGGAGGTCATGAAACCCTTTCCCCATGTGAACAGGAATGCCCACGTGGTTTTTGCTTTGGTTTGGATTTTGGTTTTTGGAGACAGGGTTTCTTTGTGTAGCCTTGGCTGTCCTGGAACTAGCTCTTGTAGACCAGACTGGCCTCAAACTCACAGAGATCCATCTGCCTCTTGCCACCCAAGTGTTGGCATTAAAGGCTTGTGCCACCACTGCCTGGCACCCAAATGTGTTTTACTTTCTTAGAGACTGACCTAGACCTTATAAGATGCTTAATTTATCAGAATGTGGGTTTCTGTTTTGAAAATTTAGAGCATATTTTCTTCTTCAGGGAAGTGAGGCTGCACTGCTCTTTGCGCATGCATGTCCTTCCACAGATTGTTGAGCAAAGCTTGGAAAGAAGTGTCAAGTATGCAATGTTCTAATATTTGCCCAATCAGATCTTCAAATACATCTCATGTTCTCTATTATTCCTCAATGACTGGTTCTTTGATTAAACTTAGAAGTTCTTCTAGTACACTGAAGCCACAAATTCATTTTGCATGATTAATTACTCTTTCCTATTTTCCTGTCACTGTAACTTTGATTTCCAGTTTCTAATATCCACTCTGTATTTTCTAAAGTTATATAAAGATTAACACATAAACCTGTGTCTCTAGACATTTTAAAAATAATTTAAAATTATAGGTGTGTGTGTGTGTTTGAAAGTACTCATGCAGGCCAGAAGAGTTCATCAG
This sequence comes from Ellobius talpinus, assembly GCA_001685095.1. Taxonomy (NCBI): domain Eukaryota; kingdom Metazoa; phylum Chordata; class Mammalia; order Rodentia; family Cricetidae; genus Ellobius; species Ellobius talpinus. The sequence goes on from LOJH01063334.1 coordinate 8,176, forward strand.
ACCTCCTGGAGCTGGAGGTGGTTGTGGTTGTAAGCTGCCCAACATAGGAGCTGGAAACTTAATTCAGGTCCTAGGCAAGCAATTAGAGCTCTTAACTGCTGAACTATCTCTCAAGCTCCTAAAACTGTGTCATCATCCATTTTCTATTACTTAACAGAATGCCTGAAACTGAATGATTGATAAATCATCAAAGTTTATAGCAGGGCGGTGGTGGCACACACCTTTAATCCTAGTACTTGGGAGGCAGAGGCAGGCAGATCTCTGTGAGTTTGAGGCCATCCTGGACTACAGAGCGAGCTCCAGGACACACACCAAAGCACCACAAGAGAAACCTTGAAAAACAAAAACAAACAAACAAATAAAAAAATCAAAGTTTACTGAGTTTACAGTTTTGAGGCTGGAAACTCAAGCCTAGACAGTCTGCTTCCTCTCAGGTTCCTGTGAGGATCCAGTTGCTTTGATTCACTGTAGAGGGTCAGAGGTTGGGGATACTTGGAAGACAGTAAAAGGGTACTAGACCTATCTAACACCAACGTTGTGTGAAACAAAGACTCCTCAGTATGAGTTCCAGCGATGACAAACCATATTCAACTTAATTTGTCTTAAAAATACTCAATAACTAAAGATTTAAGTAACAAATGATATATTGTAAAGAAAGTATTAACATAATAACTCGATTAGGTATTACTATAATTCAGATAATAGTGTGGTTTAGAGGAAGAAACTCACCTGTAAAAGTCAAACAGCTCTTATGCACAGATCTCAAAGTTAAATAAAAATTGAACAATGAAAGGGGAGAGGCCCTACAGGGGACTTAGAAATCATCTCCCTCAAAGCTCTCATCAGTAACAAGCTCAGAGAGTTCATTCAGAAGCTCAAGCCCCAGCACCCCACTTTCTGAATCCTAGCCAAGAGCATCTTTCTCTGAAAGGAGTCACCTGAGGAGCAAAGACAAAGGAAAAGCATTTGTCAGTTATGCATATCTCAGAACACAGCAGGGTCCTTCCTCCTTCAGAAACACTGGAAACAAGGAGACTAAGTGGATTCAAGCCAGGGCTGACCCCTGAAGGGGCTTTCACATGCAATGTCACCTTTTGTGGGAAGGTAGGAGGTGAGCAAGGTGTTCAGATGGAGGTGGGTAGTGTCCTGACACCCTATATGGGCAGTTTTATGGTCATCCAGGCTACAGGAAGAGTAGAATCCATTCTACTGTTCTCAGATATTGGGACAAAACTATTAAATGAAACCTTAGAGGTATCCAGAGCACTAAATTACATGGATTCCTGAAGCTTCTTTGGCTCCCACTACCCCAGACAGTCACTGGGCTATGTAAACTCTCCTTTAGGCTCTGCTGACTCAGCCCGTTCCTTCTCCAGTACAAAGCACAACTAATTCTATTATTTCTGGCTCCTTTTCTTTTTTCATTCCAATTTTTAATACCATATTTACAGAGTAAAATTTCCATATAGAAAATCTATAACTTTAATATTAAAGCCCAGGTCTTTGGATTCTAGCAATCTTTGTCCACTTACAGCCATGTTCTACCTCATTCTGCTTCTCTGCCTCTTGTAAGAACTCATCATACTGGTATCTCACCTCCATTCACGATTGCCAGATAAACTGCCCAACTGGATTCCTATTCAAATGAAATTCAAGTAAAACTAGACATCCTGAGGGTTTATAAATCTTATAAGCTGACCCTTACCAAGACTTGCAGTTTTTTGTTATCATTCCATCTTCTTCCAGCTTATCAGCTTGACTAGAGCTGATTGCCATCAGTTTGGAACCAGCAGCCTAGCAGTCATAACTCAGGTACAGCACTCACATCCTTCTGCCATAAGCTCTCCACAAGTCCTCATCCCTGGTTATCCAGTCATTTGGTTTCTCCCTTCTGCTACATGAGGCAGCTGCGTGGTCTGAGTAACTGACTGTAAGTAAACTGGTGCTGCTACAAATTCTGTTTGTACTTGCTAACTCTGTACCCCTCAGCCACCCACTTTCACAGCCTTCTGCTCTGGTTGGTGTTAGTTGGAAATGACTCAGTCCTCCCACTTCCCTTATCCGGGTTACAATGCTTTTATAAGCAGGAAAAAAAAAAGGAATTCTTCAATTACCAGCTAGTAGCTCTTCTCCAGCCATAATTACCTCTCATTATGCAATACCCTTTCTTGTTACTCTTGCAAACCTCTGGCTCAGTTTCTAAAATCAGTATCTCATTCTTCACTTATTAATACATACAACTCAAATAAATGAAATGAAATAGTAAGACCTTTTGTTATCATTCCATCTTCTTCCAGCTTATCAGCTTGACTAGAGCTAATTGCCATCAGTTTGGAACCAGCAGCCTAGCAGTCATAACTCAGGTACAGCACTCACATCCTTCTGCCATAAGCTCTCCACAAGTCCTCATCCCTGGTTATCCAGTCATTTGGTTTCTCCCTTCTGCTACATGAGGCAGCTGCGTGGTCTGAGTAACTGACTGTATAGATTACCTCACTGTAAACAGACTATGTGCCAATTGTTTATGGATAAGAAAATTGTAACATGCTGGGCGGTGGTGGCA
>LOJH01063335.1:1190-11928 GCA_001685095.1 Ellobius talpinus
AGGACCTTTGGAAGAGCAGGCAGTGCTCTTAACCGCTGAGCCATCTCTCCAGCCTCTGCCAATTCTTTAAGAACCTAAAATTTTCTAATTTGAACCTTACCCTCTTTCACCTTATCTTCTGATCCATCTCCCTCGTTTCGTCCCCCTTTGGAGACCCAGGGATCCAAACACCCTTATCCCCAGCTTACTCCAGACTCATTCATCTTTCTGGGGGGATCCAGGTAGTGGGACCCTTCTAACTCTAGTCCAGCCCTGGTACTATGGAGGAGCCAGACTTTCACCCAACTTACTTCACTTTCATCCCTTAAGCCAAACCTCTTGAGCATCGGTCCATGTGAGATGCTGTGGGAGCGATGATGTTGAGGAAGACCAGCCCTCTAGGCTCCGGTGCCCGCCCGTTATGGTCCCCTTAGGACATTCTTTTAGCCCATTCACTCAGCGGAGGATCCCAGCCTAGCCGAGCCAATGGTCAACATCACTGCCCACCATCTTCATACCAGGGCAAGCTACGACACGGCCCTCCTGCTGCTGTCGCTCTTTCGGCAGCGCGACCGCCGCTAGTCAGGACTGCTGGTGTGATCAACAGTGGCTATTCAAGGCCAGAGGCCTGGAGCTGCAGGCCCACAGTGCAGGCTGTGCCTGTGTCCCTCCGCATTCTGCCCGGCGGAGAAGGCCAGTATTGCCTTCTGCAGCAGCTCCTGGACGCAAGTGCAGAGCCAGCAGCTGTGGCACCTGCAGCGACCAGTCGCTTGCCTAGGCTGCACCAGCTCTACTTGGCATCCCCGGCTGTGCTCACAGCTGGCTGACTTGTCAGATCAGCCTAGGAGGGTTGAGCTGGCCAAGGGTCACACTGCACAGTGCCTGCTGGAGGGCTGGACGTCTAAGGCCTCTCCTCCTGAAAGGAGCAAGAAGCTCTTTAGACCCCTCCCCTCCTGCAGATTCTAAGGCAGCCCCACCCCTGCCAACCCCAAGCTCTGCCCCTCAGAAATAGACTGATGTTTAAAACAAACAAACAATATCAATGTTTTGCTTTCATATTTAATTATCTTGTGTATGTGTGAGAGCATCACTGTAGGAATGTGATGGTCAGAGGGAGGTTTGGGGGAGTTCTTTCTACCGCTATTGTGATCCAAGGAATCAAATTCAGGTTGTCAGGCTGAGTGACAAGAGTCTTTGACCACTAGGCATCTTGTGGGCCCTGACCTCTAATTCTTTCTTTTTTAGACTTATTTTATTTCGTGTATATGAGTGTTTTGCCTACGTATACTGTATGTATGGCAGGTGCCAGAGCGATCAGAAGAAGATACTGGGTCCTTTGAAACCAGAGTTACAGACGACTGTGAGCCACCATGTGGGTGCTGGAAACTGAACGCGGGTCCTCTGCAAGAGCAGCCAGTGTTCTTAACTGCTGAGCCATCTCTCCAGCCCCTCTCCTCCTTTAAAGGTTTGCTTTTAAATTTTTAAAAAATTGTGGGGAGGGAGTGGGAACTTGGAATGGGTATGTATAATGAAACAAAAGTATAGTTTGTTTTCTTTTTTTAAAAATAAAAAAAATTATTTTTATTTTATGTGCAAGGGTGTTTTCTCTGCATGTGTGTCTGTATGCAACGTGTGTGCAGTGCCAGAGGGGGGGCAGAAGAGGACGCTGCATTCTTTGGGACTGGAGTTACAGGTGGTTATGCGACTCCACCTGGGCGTTAGGAACCAAACCCAGGAGCTTTGGAAGAGCAGCCAGTACTCTTAACCATCGAACCAACTCTTCAGCCCCTAGGTTCTGATTTCTAAGCCCCTAACTTTTCTTATCTTGCTAAAAGCACCCCAAAATGCCCTTGCCCACATCAGTTCCTGATTTAGGGGATTCTCTTGCGAGATCACTACCCACTCTGAGCACAGCTACGGACAGGCCCTTTCAGAGTTCTTCCCTGTCTCGAAGCGAAGAACGTCCTTCCTGGCTTCTCTCTTACACCCCCTGGTGGAAGCGAGCAAAAGTGCGTGCAGCACTCAGCCCCTAGTAAGAGTCCTGTATTTGTGTTTATCCCTGTTCTCTCCCTAAAGCCCCAGAGCTGGCCCCAGGTCTCCCACCTCAGCTTCTATTTTTCCGGAAGGCACTGCCTTTCTCTTTGCCCGTTTTTCTCCTCCACTCTGAGCGTCTCTCTCTAAGACTTAGATCCCGCTATGTCCTACCCCTCTGGCTTCACCCACTGCCCAATGTGTATGAGACTTTGTAAAGGAAACATATTTCTAATGCTCCCCATTTGAGTTCCCGTGTTTATCTCTGGTGAGGCATTTTCTGAACTTGTCCGCCAAAGGGGGATTATGGGGGCGGTTCCTAAAAAATTATTCAACTACGGTTTCGCTGTTCAAGGCTCCGTCCAGCGAGCGGTTCTGACTGGGCTGGAAACCTGAGGGCAGTAGAGGGCTCTCCCGTGATATTTCTGGATCCGTCTTCCACCATTCCTCTAAACAACATATGGACTCCCCCCACGCCCTTAGACAACATCTCATGTGTCCCGTAGATGGGCCTGAATTTGAATTTGACGTGTAGCTGGGAATGGCTTTGACTTCCTGATCTTCCTGCTTCTACTCCCAAGTGTCGGGATTACAGACATGCCTGGTGAGACTCAGTTTATGCAACGGGTGCTGGGGATGGAAGTCAGGGGTTCGGTTTGTGCATTCTAGGCAAAGGCTCTTTCGATTGAGCTGTACCCCAACCTCACCCTGGATTCTTTTTGCTAAAATATGAAAAATGACTTGTGTTTATTGGGTGTGGTCTCCTTTGTTGGATCTCCACGCTAACTAGAGGGAGAGAACAAACTCAGGAAGATCCAAGTGGTTTCTAAGTCACTCTCAGTTGCCAGAAGCCTCTTCAGAGTCTATAACCTAAGGGGTCCAAGCCCCGAGCATGCGCGGAATCTCTCTCTGGGCGATGCTATCGGCTTGAACTTCTGGTTGGACAAGGGAACAGTTACTAGGGAAATGTTACCTTCAGGACAGCGTTTGCTGGAGATGGAATCCAAGGTGTGGGCTGTGAAGGGCTCCAGGAGGTTTCAATGCATGCAAAAGGGGACAGTCATCACTGTCCAATTCTTCCCGGTTCAGCCGTTGCAGCTACTCTGCCCTGTCTCAGCCTGGTCATGCCACCTTTCTGGGCATTTCCACTATGGCCACGTGGCACTAAAGGATCTTTGGTCTTTCCTCTGTGTGTGTGTATGTTTCATTTCTTGACCATGGGAAAGGATGACTCCCTCCCCCCATCAGCCTGAAATGATGGGGGGAAAGGATGACTCCCTCCCCCCATCAGCCTGTATTCAAGAGGATATCCAAGTCCGGTAGCAATTGGGCTAATGACTTCCTGGAGTAAAGGGCGGGGGAAGATGCTATCCATTGCACTCCCCCACCTCCACCAAACAGAAGAAAGAACCCAGGTTGTGCCCTGGCTAGCCCAGGGCCTCATTTTCCCCTGCACATAGGACTGAATTGCTTTCTAAATTCTTGGGTTCGTCTCCTGAGTTCACTCTGTCATCCAAGACCAGCCTCTCTCTCAACCCCAATCCAGGCATCTGGCTCCCACCTCTTTAGACTGTGCTTTTCAGACGTTCTCTGCCTTTCCTTATTTCTCGGTGGGCAGCGCGTGACAGAGAGGCGGAGGTGAAAAGAACCTGGGCACCGCCCCCCACCCCCTTCTGCTCCAAGAGCGGCGGAGACTGCGATCCTCAATCCTACCACACGGGGGCGCTAAGACAAGTGCGGACACGGGCGAGGCAGCGCAAGGTGGTTCTCGTCCGTGTGAGTGCGCCCATGGGTGTCTTTGTGTGTCTGCGTTTCTGTACATACGTGTGCGAGCCAAGGGGTGTCTGGGTGGGATGTACTCGGGGCAACAAACCTGATGTACCCTCTGAAACAGGTACTCCAAGTGTCTTTTCTTTTTATGAGGATGCTTAATGTCACTGGCTATGTGTGGATGGCGAGGCAGGCGACTTATGTGTATTGTCGCGTGTACATAGTGCAGGCTGTGAGTCCCCGAAACTGCGTCTTGATTTTTGAAGTCACGTTCCATGAGGCTTTTTTCTTTATTTTTCTTTCTTTCTTTCTTTTTTCTTTCTTTTTTTTTTAATTCCCTCTCTCCCACCACCCTGGGAGGAAAAAGGAATAAGGGCTGTCAATGAGAATTGCTATCACTCTGGGCACATCCTCAGCCTTAAGTCTGGGTGACTGTGCTAAGTGTGACATTGTGTTTGTTAAGTGGGTGTGTCTGAGAGTCGGAGAGTAACTAGGTAAGAGGGGGGTCGGGTCCTGTGACAGGTGGATTCTGGAAGGGGTTGGAGCAAGATTATGGAAGCACCCAATTTCTCATGTCAGTTGTGAATACCACCTTCATTGTGTGTGTGGATGTGTGTGTGTGCACACACACGCACAAACGTATGTGGTGTGTTACCCTTCCTAGGTCTCTCAAGTAACAGTCTCTCTGTGTCTCTCCCATCTCTGTCTCTTTTCCTCGTTGCTTGGTGACTCATCTATGCGGCAATGGCCTCCCCCGGTTTGCTGGGTCTCCCTTCCCCCACTCAGAAGTGGGTGGACGGGGATCTAATAGAATGGGACCTTGGGATTAAAAACCAGAGTGGGAATCCCCCTCCCCACCGTGTATCATTTGGAACCTTGTTGGCTCCCCTCCCTGACCCTTTCTCCAAATTCCTTCCCAGACTTCCCCAGCTTTGAGTTGGCTTGGGGGGTAAGACATGAATGGATTCTAAATCGGACCATTCTCAAGGGTCTTTAACACTTTCTCTTTTTTTTAGTTCAAAGTGGGGACCCCTGTCTCCTTATCAAGTGCCCCTCTCCTTGCCTATTTCCATCCCTTCCCATGGCTGACGAAATGAATGGCTGCAGAGGTGAGTCACCGGTTGGGGGAGGGGAAGCAGGAAAAGGGGGGTTGGATGAGCTGCAGGGCTGGGGGTGGGGAGACGAAGCCCCTTCTCTTCCTCTCCCACACTTCCTAATGCCCTTCCCACAGCCCTCATCCCTGGTTTTCCAAACCTTCAACTCTGTGATCATGGCTCTGCTGAACCTCACCTTCTCCTTCTACCCCTGGAATGCATGAGAGATTCAGATACCAGGACCAAAGTACACAGATCCATACACACAAGTCAGAGCAAATACTGGGTGTCCCCTCCAGGTCCTCATCTTAGCTATGCCTTTTCTAGTTGTCTTTCTATGTCATTATCCATCTGGCCATTTTCCTCCTCTCCCACAACCTAGGCACCTGCCCCTTGTCTAGATCTTTTCCTATGTAGAGGCGGCAGAGTCTTAAGAGGTGGTTGATAGGACTGGAGGGGGGAGTGGAGCTCCATCAGTAGAGTGCTTACTCAGCATACATGGAGCCCCGAGTTCAATCCCCAACACCGCATAAACCGGGCACTGAGGATCGCATCTGTAATCACTTAGGAGAGGGAGGCAGGATCAGACATTCAAGGTCATCTTCAGTTAGTGATACAGTGAGTTGATGGCCAGCCTGTGCTACTTGAGACCCTGCCTCAGAAACAATATAACTGCAAAGGGGGAAGTCCTGAGAGCATCTGTCATCCCTGGGAGGGGAGGGATATGTGATATGTGAATGAGCTGAGCTAGGGACCAGGTAGAGAGACACAGAGTCCCAAGAGCATGAAGGCAGAAGGGGCTTGAACCTATGAAATGAACTCACCAAACCTGTCTGCTATCTGGGCCCTTCTTGCCCATCTCCACCCTATGACGACCAAGGGTCTTAAGATGTGAGTTTATGAGCGGTTACTTGGGTTTCCAAGTAAGGGAAGTTGAGGATGACAGAGAAATAGGGAATGCCCCTAACAGCCCGGGATAAGGACTTGGGGAAGAGGAGCTGCAGACAACTGGCTTCAATTATAGACTTTATTGTCCTGAGATTTGCAAGGTGAAGAAAGGAGAGGGACAAGAACAGTACAGAGAAGTTCACATAAGCATGAACACACACCAATAGGCAGGAAAGGATCCCCAGAAAGGCAACACACTAAGCCAGACACCAGATCTGGGAGCATTCAAAGACCCCAAATAACACAGGTGTCTGCCGAGAGTTCCAAGAGATTACAATTTACCCCATGAACCAACAGCCACACAGATGGTAAGAGAAGCCCCCTCCACCCAACACATTTAAACTGGAACCACATCCATCCAGTCTCAGCGTGATTCCTTCACTTGCTTCTTCCTATTTCTCTTTTTCTTCTCTGCCTTAGGTCTCTTTACTCTCTGCCCAGAGAAGTGCACACACATGTAAACGCACACGAGAGTGCCTGTGTATGCAAACAAGCCCACAGGTATCTGGTTTCTCTCGGGGTCTGTCTCCTTTCCTGGGATCTCAAACTCAGACTCTCAATCCCCTCAGTCACCCCTCTTTGGCGAGCTCTCTCCCCCACTTTCCTCTCTCTGAAGGCTTCCCCCCACTTCAGACGTCGGAACCAGCAGCCTTCTGATCTTCCTTAAGGAAGGTAATGTGACCCTCTCCTTAGCCCACTGCTCCGGATGAAGGGAGATGGGGAGGGGAAAGGAATGGAAGGGATTCTAGCCGCAGGCTCTGGATGGTGGTGTGGGGGAGTGTCCGTCACTGCTGCAGTGGTGGTGGTGGGTATCTCTAGGCCCTTCTCCCTCCCTTCTTTGGAGTGTATACAGTCACCTTGGTTCTCAAGTTGGTTTGTTTGTTTCTCTCCTTTAGCCAGCTCCTTCAACCTGCTTCAGGTTCTTTTTCTGTCCCTTCCCCTGCCCCCATCTCTTCCCTTTCCTCCCTCACCCCACCTTTTTCTCCGCAGAGCTGATGGGTTTTCTTCTGGGAAAGTCAAGCCACTGATGGAAGGGAGAAGCCACTGCTGGTTATAGAGGGAAAGCACGTGAGTGAGTGAGTGTGTGTGTGTGTGTGTGTGTGTGTGTGTCCATGCCCGCGCGCAGGCGCGTGCACGAGCTAGGGGCTTAGAATGAGGGTCAGTTTAATGGTGGGATGAAGGTAGGGCTAACTCTGAAAGAGGCGCTGAGACCCTCCACACACACCCATCCTGGTTTCCAGATTGTTGGGGTGCTGGGGGGGCTTTTCGTGTGCCTACAAGCACCCCTGTGTCCGCAGTTCTTGTGTTTCTGGTATGTGTCATTGTCACCCCCCTTTCCCTGCCCACGCCCCCGCACTGCTCTCCGTCCGTCTGCCTGCATCGCAGCCCCCTCCAGCCTCCCTCCCTCCCCTTCATTCCTGCAGTAGCTGCTCCCGGGGCCACCTTTCCCTCTCCTCTACCCCCTCCCCATTTCCGTCCTCCCATCCCACCCCCGCCCACGTCTGGTCTCCCTTCACCGGACCCGGCTGGCTGATAGATTTTCTGCGCAATCTCTGCGTCATCGCCCCCCACTCCCGGAACCTCTAGCTGTTCAAGCCCCCAGCCCCAACCACTCTGGGCAGGAGATACGGTCTAAGGGTCTGATGGCTGAGAGGGTCCATCTCTGACGTGGCAGTGCACCCCCCTCCGGTCGCGTTCAGACCTCCCCTTTAAGCAGCAGAGAGAAATGGAGTTGAGTCACCCTCTCCACCTGCTCAACCCCCTCCCCACCTGGTCTGGTCTCGCCCTCCAAATGTCCTTGGGTGGGGGCTGTGGGGGAGAGGAAAATAAGCAGAAGGATGTGGGAGAGGTGAATTGAAAAGGGTCACAACAGGGACCCCTAACACGCACAGCAGAGTCCGCTGGCCAGAAGGACAGACACACCTTTTTTTCCCCACCCCCTCCAGACACGAACCGATCGTGAGCAGACACGACCCAGAGGCACACACATCGTCAATCTTGCCCTTTTCTCTTCCGACTAGGACCCTTTCCAAGGTGATTACCCAAACCGCAATATCCACCCATCTGCCCTGGCCCTGGGCGGGCATTCCGCACCGCAGATCCACTCCCTCCTCTCAGGTTCACGTCGTCCTTGGGCGTGCTCCCTATAGACCACGCTGTGGCGGCGGAGTAGGGAGCTCGTCCCCTTCCCCGGCTTTCAAACCCGTATTACCGTCCCCCCATCCAGTATTGATCTCTTACTGACGCCCGGTTAGATGCTGGCGGTGCCCTCTTCCTAGCCTATTCTGCTCAGCAACGCCGGCTCTACGCCGCAAGTTGCTTTGTAACCCACCCTCCCGCCTTCTGGCTCCTCTGTACCCACCCTTCCATTCATTCTTCCATTCATTCATTCATCCTTTTCTCCTCGTCCCTCCTTCATTCATTCATAGCCCCCGCCCCGCCCGCCTCGACATTTCATTCATTCATTCATTCATTCATTCATTCATTCATTCATTCATTCATTCATTCATTTCCCGGAGTTCGGCTAGCGCACGCCCCGCCAGCCGAGGGCCTCACTGCGCAGGCGCAGGCCGGGAGCGACGCTCATCCTCCAATCACTGGACATCCACCATCCACCAGGCACCCGCCCGCTTCCCCATGAATGAACATTGACGTCAATGGGGCGGGGCGAGCCCACGTGACCCCGCGCGTTCTCCTTTATAAGGCGGCGACGCGGGCGCTGTCCCGCGTGCTGAAGCTGGAGCGAGAGCGCTGTTGCTGACCCAGCTGAGCCCAGCTCCTAGAACGCCAGCCTTCGACCATCGCTGATACTCCAGCCGCGGGACGGAGTCAAGGCGGACGGGTCCCGATCTTCCCCCTGTCCCGACCCTCCTCTCCACCTTCCGCCGTCGTGACACTGGCTGGTAAATACTCCGATGTCCATTCCGCCAACCCTCTTTAGTCGTGGGCGTGAAGGGAGGGTTTTCTTTCCGAGTGGGGTGTTGAGAGCACAGCGGGGTGCCCCCGAGAAGGGTCTTTGGTAAATGGGGGAGTCTCTGCTTTTCTGTCGCTGATGAAGTCGCCCACGCACCATCCGGGAAGTCCTGTGGGGAGGGAACAGATACCCCCCTCCCGCTTATCCTTGTACACGGGCGCTGGCTGAGAGATGACTTAGGGAAGGGGGAGACAGGAGGCACTGGGCACCCAGAACGAGGACTGCGGACATTGTTTTTCATTTGCACGACTCCAGAGATCGCTACATCTTTCTTGTTCTCTGATAAACGTGTTCTCTTCGGGTAAGGTTAGAGAAATGAGGGAAACCCCAGATTTCCTGCTTAAAGGTGGGGGAAGGGAATTCAGAAATAGAAACCGTGGAATTCTTCCAGAAATCCTCTATTTCTTTGGTTTTGTTCTATTTTTCAGTCTCTGGCAGCCCGTTGGTCATGAAAACCCTCACGTTGCCGGCATCCGTCCTCTTCTGCTTCCTTATACTGATCCAGGGGTTGGAAGCAGCGCCCCCCGGGCGCTCCGATGCTTATCCTCCTCCCCTCGGCTCTGAGCATAAAGAGCAGGTAGCTGAGGACGCAGTGTCCCGGCCAAAGGATGACAGCGTCCCAGAGGTCCGAGCGGCTCGGAATTCCGAGCCTCAGGACCAGGGAGAGCTCTTCCAGGGAGTGGATCCCCGGGCGCTGGCCGCGGTACTGTTGCAGGCACTGGACCATCCGGCCTCGCCCCCGGCGGTCCCAGGAGGTTCCCAGCAGGGAATACCCGAAGAAGCAGCAGAAGCTCTGTTGACAGAGTCCGTGCACAGTCAGACCCATAGCCTCCCGGCACCAGAGATCCAAGTGCCCGCTGCAGCCCCCCCTCGCCCTCAGACTCAGGACAACGATTCCGAGGCCGACGACCGCTCAGAAGAGCTAGAGGCGCTAGCATCCTTGCTCCAAGAACTTCGAGATTTCAGTCCGAGCAATGCTAAGCGCCAGCAAGAGACGACCGCAGCAGAGACGGAAACCCGCACGCACACGCTGACCCGAGTCAATCTGGAGAGCCCCGGGCCAGAGCGCGTATGGCGCGCTTCCTGGGGAGAGTTCCAGGCGCGCGTCCCGGAGCGCGCTCCTCTGCCACCCCCGGTCCCTTCGCAATTCCAGGCTCGAATGCCTGAAAGTGCTCCCCTTCCCGAAACCCATCAGTTCGGGGAAGGGGTGGCCTCCCCTAAAACACATCTAGGTGAGACTTTGACACCCTTATCTAAGGCGTATCAAAGCCTAGGTGGCCCCTTCCCCAAGGTGCGCCGGCTCGAGGGCTCACTCTTGGGCGGCTCCGAGGCTGGAGAGCGCCTGCTTCAGCAAGGGCTGGCTCAGGTAGAGGCAGGGAGGAGACAGGCGGAGGCTACCCGGCAGGCCGCAGCGCAAGAAGAGCGGCTGGCCGACCTCGCCTCCGACCTACTGCTCCAGTATCTGCTGCAGGGCGGAGCCCGGCAGCGCGATCTCGGGGGTCGCGGGCTGCAGGAGACGCAGCAAGAGCGGGAGAGCGAGAGGGAGGAGGAGGCGGAGCAGGAGAGACGCGGTGGTGGGGAGGACGAGCTGGAGGAAGAGGATGAGGAGGCGGCGGAGGCGGAGGCGGAGGCAGAGGAGGCGGAGAGGGCGCGGCAGAACGCGCTCCTGTTCGCCGAGGAGGAGGACGGGGAAGCCGGAGCCGAGGACAAGCGCTCCCAGGAGGAGGCGCCAGGCCATCGGCGGAAGGATGTAGAGGGGGCAGAGGAGGGAGGGGAAGAGGACGACGACGACGAGGAGATGGATCCGCAGACGATCGATAGCCTCATTGAACTGTCCACCAAACTCCACCTGCCAGCCGACGATGTGGTCAGTATCATCGAAGAGGTGGAGGAAAAACGGAAGCGGAAGAAGAACGCCCCTCCCGAGCCGGTGCCGCCCCCC
>LOJH01063336.1:0-10738 GCA_001685095.1 Ellobius talpinus
TGTGGGAGCCGGGTGGGACGAAAAGCAGGCCTGCTCCCCTATCACTACAGACAACCTATCTGCGCCATCAAATGTGTGCTTCTCTACACAGAACAATGTGCATTTCCTTCTGCATGGGCTTCCTAGGCTTAAAGACTCAACAACTGCTTTGAAATGGAATCCTAGAGCCCCCAGTAACCGCACCACTTGGGAGAAGATGGGAGAGCCGCTGCAAGTAAAGGCTAGCTGGTATACAGCAAGATCCCATCTCAAAAACAACAGGCCAGCAGTTCAGCCAGCAGAGGTCTCTGTACACAGGCCTGAAGACCTGAGTTCAACCCTAGACCCACCACAAGGTAGAAGATAATAGACTCCTGAGAGGTGCCCTCTGCCTCCATGCATACCATATACATGGCTAATGCATACCTCAACACAAAGACACACACATAAAAATGCGTGCACACACACATACACATACACACACAAGCACACATACACACACGAAATAAACAAACCCTGTGATAATAAAATAGGATGGCAATCATGCAGAAGGATGTATCGATGAGGTAAGTCATGGGCATGGCACAGTAGTAAGCCTTCAGTGTGGTTCTACTTGAGTTTCTAAAGCTATTAAGTACTTAAAATTTTCTTTGTGGAATTTCCTGGTGCCAAGGTTGACTGAAGCTACAGCTCAGACGCTAGAATGCCAACAACTGAAGTCATTTCCATCGCTGCACTCAGACTTCACCTTCTCAACATTGTCTCACAAGGTCACCAAATGTTTTCAAGCCCCAAGCTACAGAATGTTGAGCCATGAGGGGGAGCCCCTTTTATGAATGAGGGTTTATCATGGCTACCCTTCTGCCCTCCAATCTCCATCATGACAGGAAGTGCGCACTTGACACCCAGGTGAGTGGAACTTCTATTCCAGCCAAAACCGTTCACTCCCGAGTTCCTACACTTGCAGCTCACCGTGTTGCTATTTTATTATACCTACTCCCTGAGGCCAAAGTCAGGAAGAGAAGCCAAAAGAAAAGGGCAGGGGAAAATGTCTTCTCCCCAGAGCATGATGCCTTTTTTTTCTTTTTATTGGACTAAAAAGGGCTGCCAAGTTCTGATGTCACTTGAGTAATCTCAGGGCCTGATAAAAAGTAGTATTTTACCCATTAAACATTCATTTCCCTTGCCAATTTTACCTCCAGCCAGGCGATGTGTACAATTACTCTACAGATACCAAATTATTATAAAACAGAGAATACTAATTACAGTTATTCTGATACCACAAAAGCCCAATAACTGTCAGAAATTTCCCTGGCAAAGAGACAAAAGCCAGGATGTATTTTTTAGTATTTACACACTCAAGGGAACCCCTGTAATAATAGCCAGTTAAAACACAAACAAGCAAAACATTACCTCAACACCGTAGGCACTAATGCTACACAGAACAAAATATATTTTAAATACACAAAATTGCTAAACTATTCAAAATACATGACATGCATCAGAGTACCAATGGTTGACATTTCACAGTTCTTAACCTCAAGCTCTATTTCGTTGTTTTCTGAAAATTCTTCGATCTTCATGATTAGGAGCTATATATTTCCCTGAACTTGACACTGAAAATCTATGATTTCACTTGATTTTTATAAGAAACACTGTGTGTTGAGATCACTCGAGGATCTAAAAGAGCCGAGTATCCCACTGTGCCCTGTGCTCCACCTAACTGCTCAACATTGTGTTCCTCGCCAGTAAGACAAAAGGCCTCAGAAAACAAGGGAGAAAGATTCACTTCGGCACATTGACTTCAGAAGTTTCAGACTATGATGCCAGCTCAACCTCCAAAGGCCTGCAGTGAGGGAGGACATCATGACAGTGGACGCCCATGGCTCAGGAGGGTACTGACCTCCTAGCAGCCAGGAAGCAGGGAGAGAGAGAAAAGTAGACCCCAAGAACTCCATTCTTCAAAGGCATGTCCCAGCAACCCCCTTTCCTCCAACTAGGCCCCGCCTCCTCATAGCCCAATCTGTAGGAACCCATTATGAAGTTAGCTTCCTCACAATCCAATCAAACCTTCAACTCATGAATTTAGGGTGGAGAGCACACTCCAGATCCCAACCATAACGAACATGTGGAAGCTTGTTAGAAAGGAAAAATGTTGACTTCTGCCCATCCTATACACTTTAACATTCTCCCAAGAATTCAAACGTCCATCAGGGTTCTCAAAGCATTTTAGTGTCAGATAATCGGTAGGGTAAAAATGGAAGATGGTGGGGGAAACTCCATTGTCAGAGTTTGACAGAGGTGGATACAACTATGACATAACTGTTCAAAGAGAGCCACGTTCCCAGCTTGAAAGGGAGAAACACCAAGCTGAGAACAGAGTGCTTGCCTGGTGCACATATAGCCCTAAGTTCCATCCTTAGAACCCCATAAACCAGACACAGTAGCACATACCTGGAGTTCTACCACTTAGCAGGTGGAGTCAGGAAAATCAGAAGTTTGTGAGTTGGAGGCCAGTCTAGGCCACAAGAGACTCTAGCTCAAATAAAAGGCGGGGGGGGGNGGGGAGACTGAAGCATGGTATTCACAGAATGCCAATCTGGGGATGGCATAAGCAATGGGTCTACAAATGATCTTGTACACTCCCCCCAAAAAGGATCCAAGCACTGGGGACCATAGCTGGGTGGTAGAACATTGGCTTAGTGTATATGGGACCCAAGGCTCAATCCCTAATGCAACAAATGAAATTTAAGGGGCTGGAGGGACGGCTCAGCAGTTAGAAGTCACCTGAGTGGCTCCCAGCACTCTTGTCAAGACACTACCACTACCTGTAACTCCAGCTCCAGGAGATGACGTTTTCTTCTGTCCACTTGCACTTACATGCATATACCCACCCCTAACCAAAATAAGACACATAATTAAAATAAAGGAATCATAAAAATGTCAGAGAGTTGAGGACTTATGGGGAGCAGGAGCAGGCACATGATCAGACTTAGGTCTAAGGAACAAACATCATTACTCAGGCAAATGATGGACAGTTTGGGAGACAAGAGCATGGGGAAGACTTAGTAGCTGTTTAGGAAAGGGTCGCAGAGTTTATTAATTTTGGGATTTTATTTTTGGGGGAGTCCCTACACACTTTTCATCCCTCCCTTGAATTTTGAAATGGAAACTGGAGAGATAAGGCAACAGCCACAGAGAAAAGACAATGAGCGAGATCTGCTTTAAGGAGAGGAGGGAGGGCAGCCATGTGCACACATAAATATGGAACAGTAACTACTTGGGCTGGAGACAGCTCAGCAGGTCAAAGAGCTGGCAGTGGAAGCCTTGTGATTAAAGTTCCACCCCAGAATCCATAGTCTGTCTGTCTGTCTGTCTGTCTCTCTCTCTCTCTCTCTCACACACACATACACACACATGCTATCTCACACATATACACACACTTATGATAATAATAAAATTTAAAAGTGGCAAAAAACAAAATATTCTTTCCTTTAATTTTTTAAAAATAAATTAAAAGAGATTTAAAAAATACTACTTTGATGATTCAGGATCACACAGTGCTGCCAACTATTCTGAACACCAATTACTAATATAAAATGGCATTTTGCAGACAGGAGTTACGCACACAGCTACAAGTGGATCCCAGACCAATCCCAGACAGTTGTTTGTTAAGGACTGGTATTGGTCTTCCTCCCTCTATGAGTTTTTCCTCTCTCTTGACATTGGAGTTTAGGAAAGTTTGGATGATGGAAAGACAAGAGGAGTATTCGATACTCTTTGCACCTAATTTGTAGAAGCAAGTGAATAATAACTAGAATGACAGAAATATTATACATATCAAGTACCACCATTTCTGATACTGATAAATCCAGCTATTAGAAAAATCCATTTTTGTTTTGTTTTGCTTTTAAAGACAGCATTTCACTATGTAGCCTAGGCTGACTTACAGTTGTATACCACCAGATTTTGCTCCCAATTCTCCCTTATAATAAAAATTTTTGAAAGACAGGAAGAATAACTAACATAATGGTTACAAATAAATTAGGAATCGTACTTAAAATGCAAAGAGCAGGCCAAGTAGAAGCAGTCTCCAATTTTAAGCCTGGGTTAATTTGGGGAAAATGCATGTATTTGGAAACAGGACACATTTTCTTCCTTTGGAGTTATGCTATGATGGATATGGGACCTAGCTACAGCATGAAAACCTATTTTATGGAACCTTGGCACTTCCACAAAGGCCCTTGGAGGTCAATGGTCCAGTCTCTCATACACAGGTGAGATTCTTTACACATCATCCTTGGCAAATACCATTAGAATAGTCCAGAAGGACTCACAGTCTTTCAAACAGCACAACTTTGCATGAGGCGTCTCCATTTGTTGGACAGTTCTTTCCTCTGTAACATAGCCTGCATCTACCCTACAGAACAAAAGATGCAGCCTGGAGAAACAACTCAGTAGTAAGAACACTTGCTCTTGCAGAAGACCTGGATTTGCCCAGCATCCACATAGTAGCTCACAACCACTGGTGATGCCAATTCAAAGAACTGACAATCTCTCTCGAGAACACACACATACAAGCAGAATAGTCATAGCAGAATAGTCATAACCCCAAAAGATAAATCTAAAACATAATTTAAAAAAAAAGTCACAAATGGCCACTGCAGCTGTCCCCAGATCTAATGATATCCTGGCCATAACAGGCTCCTTGGAGTCAAGAGGACCCCTTTTCTACCCATGGCTGTGTGTGAAAAATGACCTGTGTCAGGGAGCTATGAATAGAAAGATTTAATAAACTCACAAATGCTGAAAATTACAATGTCTCCTGAGGGAAAAAAAATGGCTAATGTCCAAGCAAAACATCCAGAAAACCTTCGGCTAACATTTCTAATAACACAGGACAAGCTATCCATCTCAACTACAGCCCCTACGAATTCTGAAAAAGAAAAACTTTATATCCATCGCTATCACTTTGTTTTTTGTTTTACTGCTTGTGAGATAAATTTCATTCCCCATATTAAGGAATTTCAAAAAGCCAAACAGAGATTCTCAATGTACGGCAATTGTTCAGACAGTGGGTAAAACTCTCTACAACAGAAGTGTGTGGCCTTGCTCTTCAAAGTCTTCCTAGACCATAACATCTTAGCTCTACTCTCCCCAATTTTTGATCAACTTTTTAAAATCAAAGAACAGAATCTGCATGCAAAAACATGTATGTGTCTATGAACATTCGGCAGCTACAGTTCCAACTCAAAGAACAGGACACTATAGTTGAGCTGGTGGTTATTTCTGCCAAATTCTATGTATTAATCAAGGTGCTTAATCCTGAACATGAAGACAATATACTATCTCACATACTCCTTTCCCTCTACCTTTAAGCTCCTTTCTTTACCTCCTAAAACACAAACAGAAAATAAATGTATTATCAGAGGATTTATAAGGAATTGGAAAGGAAGGTAAATTAATTACTTCCAAATCAGTTTTACATTTTATTTTAAAAAAAATGATGTCATGGTTATTTTTTTCTAAAATAGCCACTGAGATCTGGTTTTCTAAAAATTCATGAAGAAATGTTATTTTTCTTTTCTCTGCCAATGACCATATACCCGTGAGGCAATAAAATAAATTTCAAAATACACAAAAGACTCTGTAACAGCTTTAAAAGCATGAATAAGTGCTGCCCACAATAGCATGGATAAACTGTACAGGCATAAGGAGCTGTGCAGGAATGCAGTCACTGTATGACTCTTCCATCAAGTTCAAGAATAGGTGAAATTACACTATGGCAAGATTCATCAGCACAGTTGTTGCCTGCAGGAGAGAGGAAGGCTGGGGAAGAGCAACAAGGAGCCTTCCCAAGCAAAAGACACCAAGTGGACTAGCTAATAATGGAACAGGTGAGTGCTGACCTAACCATTCCTTTGTTGCTCACTGCATACAGGGGTGCACCCTTGTGCAGACCTTTGCCTAGATTAGAAAAGACTCCACACATTGTTTCCAAATGCTTTCTAAGTTTCAACTGGAAATTTAAGAAAATTTTAACAGATCAAGTTGTAGTAACTATATGGGACACACTGTTACAAACTTCCAAGGCTTCCTCCTTATTTAGAACTTGAAAGGAATAGCTCACAGGAGGAATCAATAAAAATAACAGCAGCTAACATTTATAGAAGCTTTACTATCTGCCAAATGTTTTACTTACATTAACTCATTTAATCCCACAGTGGGGAGATATCCTATCCATTTAATCCCCATTTTACAGATAAGGATCCAAGGCTAGGTCAAGATCATTATTCTACAAGAGCTCACATAAATAATAAGAGTAGCTAAAAAGCAAATTCTATGTCAACTTCTTAATTCAATTTCTATTACAGTAACATAAAAATAAAAATCATCACACAGCTTCAAGCAAAGAAACATGAGCAGATTATGTAAGGCAAGTTCAGTAATTAAGCAGCATACACATCTTTTATCTATTAAAAAGCGCATCCTTGGCATCCAAGAGTTGAAGCTCCTATTCATATTCCAACACACATACAGTAGAACAAAATGTTCTATAAACATGTTTTATTTGTTTGTTTTTAAGTATCTCTGTCCATCAAAAGATATTACACTATTACAGTAACTAAACTATTAAGATATTACAGTAACTAAACTATTAATTCAGACAGAAGTTGACTTCAGAGTTTAATCTACTTCTTAGAAGGCATATCCTGGTGAAAGAGGAAAATAAGTAAACATATTCTCAAAGGCGGCTCTTTATATTCTAAACATGTATTGTGAGAACCTGGTACAGCACTACATGGGAACGGGAAGAAAAGAACTGCACTATCTACATGATTTTAGTTAGCAATAAAATATATCACAGCAGCCATCAAATATGCTGCCACGTTCTACGCGAGATGAAAACTGCTCACACTGTGATTCATGTTCTCAAAAGATGAAAATCAATTAGTGATACCACCCACAAACCCCACGCCATCCTCTGTGAAAAGTATACAAGAAGTGAACTGGGTTAGTACTCTGAAAAAGAAAATGTTTCCAACTATACGGAGGACAGAGGAAGAGGGAACAGAAGGAGACACACCAATGTGTCTCCACAAATCTGCTCAAGAAACTGCCCAGAATGTTTTTGGAAATTATGTTTTCATTTACTTGGGGCTGCTGGCAAGTCTGCGGAGCAATGGCTCCAAATACTAGAGAGTCAACAGAATTCCGTAAAATGCTAACAGAAAAGAATGACAAAATAAATTTAAATTCTATAAGAAGAAACATAACAAGCTCAGATGGCAACCAAGGTATAAACTAAAATATGCCTATTCAAACAAGCATTTCATTTTTGCACAGGCAATCGACATGCCATAATAGCCTGACTTTGCTCTCAAATTTTAAGTCATTACACAATATACCGGCCCTTACAGGCAAGAGCACACTGTAATACAATTTCACATATTTATCCAAAGATCATTCAAAGAAAACTTACCAAGTCTGCAAACTTGTATCTGCTTGTGCTCAGAGAGAAAGCAGAGCAGCTCTCTGTACTTACACTAGGGTTCGCTTCAGTGCTAAAAGTACATCACCACAGCCCTGACTGCAATAAAGTCCGCACTAGCAGTCAGCCTTTGGGTTGGGCTTTTCTCTTACAAGATAAGCTGTTAAGTCATGCCTTGATTTTAGAGCTGCTAACATATGGAGCCTTCTAATGCAGCCTGCTCTCCACCCCCTCTCCTCCCCCTCCCCATCACTACTCAGCTCCACTCCCTCTCCACACATACACATACACACATACAAAAAAGGCACTGCAGGGCAGAAATTCCTCAGGTGCTCGCTAATGGAATTCCCAGGGTCTAGGAGCCGCTTCGGGGATCAAGAGATCTCACAGCCCCTGCTGGGGTAAGGAGCAGCGAGTCTGTTCCATTTAATCAAATACAGAATGAATTTTCAGCTCTATTCACTAGCTTGTCTCCAGGGCTCTCAAAAGGCACCAGGCAGCTAGAATCACACACATGTGGCTCTTTTAGGCAAGTATAATTAGTTTGATTTTAAAAAGCCACATTAATAATATCACCTCAGGACCATTATTCAGAGGACAGATGACAATGATACTGTATGTTTTAAGCCTGACAATGGAGGGAAAGTGCACAAACAATGGGGAAAGCTTGAAGGATTTTTTTAAAGAAAAAAAACACCCACAGCTTTTCATTTCAGTGTAGTTCAGTATTTTAAAAGTGACATTAAGTATATTCTTGTATACTACCCCTTAATTTTAACAATAAATAAATACAGCCTTCCCCTCCTAGGCATAGCCCTTCCATGCCACCTACACAATAAAAATTTAGCACACTGAGTGTTTAGATACAATGTAAAAGTGTAAATAAAAACAATGTAACATTTTCTAATTCAATCTAGATGAGTAAAAATCTCTTGAAAAAAGCGCCAGTCAAAAACAAATAAAATAGCGTGCGGCGCGTGCACACACACACACACACACACACACACACAGGAAAAAAAAAACTCCTTCAAAGCAGTACAGTTAGCAACCAGACTCCAAATTCCTATTTTAGTTTGTATTAAGATCATTAAGCTAAAGAACGTCTACCTGTAGGCAATTCATCTACACTTCTAATGTACTGTCCTAGCTATAATCCTACACAGTAGAGATGCTGACCACCTGATGTTAACTGATAACACACATTAAAGCAGCAAATTTTCCAATTCATTATCTTTGATAATTTTGATTCCTTCCCTGATTTCACAAAGGTGTTTAATTCCTGAAATTGCTTCCCTCGTATTTTAGTTAGAAGCATCCGTCAGATTTTAGTCTGCGTGTTCACAAGAGAAACAGCTCCAGAGAAGAAGAAACCTCCTACTGTCATTGAAAAAGAAAGCGAAGCTGTCTGGAGAACCATGAGAGCATGCAGACCAAGAGGAAACGCAAGAGGAAAGCGTAAGAACAAGTTATTAAATTTTACCTGACCTGGGAGGAGCACCACCCTATGACACAAGGTCCTATCCCTGGGCACTCCTCTATATACGCCTTGATGATGGGGGAGGGTCCTATCTAAAAAAAAACGTCAAGCCACCTGCAAAACCCGCCAGAAGTAAGGGAGATGCAGGAAGCAACCTACACAGATTAGCTCAGGAGTGTATGTCAGGTCCTCATATTCTTTGTACTTGGGCTCGAAAGCGGCTGCTGTTTAAGTACTTGGCATGGTAGAGGCTGATGAGAACCGCAGCAGTCAATCAAAGCTTCCCAAGTGAGTTACTACACAAACAATAGCACAGCACCTCTAGTGACTGATTTTGCTAGGTGATTAAATTATTCAAAGACTTCCCAAATGTTGTACCCGAGTTTGTGCAAGAAAGTTAAACAATATACATTTGTGTATTTTATAGAAATATAAACGTTTCTCCTTGCCAAACACACACCCCAGGCTCGTCTTTACAAAATGAAACAGGTTTTCTCCATCCTTCTCACAGAACTTAAAGCACGGAGCAATTTATTTCCACATGTGCATAACAGAGACTACAGTATTCTGTGCCTCTCTTGAGTTTCTAAGCTTTCGAGTTCAACACTAAATTAAGATTCCCCAGAAAAATTCTGAAGATTTTTCTCTCGTCTTATCCTAAAAGTTAAACTATCCGTATCCCACATTTTCATCTATAAGTAGACTGGAAAGGACGAGTTAGAAAAACGTAACAGAATATGTAGAATTATATTAAAAATAAGGCACCTCTTCTGCAGCCCCTGTCCACCTCCTCTGGCAGACAGCCCTTGAGCTTTGCCAACCGTCCACTGGGAATCTGAGGGGTATGGTATCAGGGAGGCATGGACTCTGAATTCACTCTCTTAGCCTCTTTCATCATTCCTGGCATTGGCCGGAGACCAAATCTCACATTACCTTTTAGTCCAACCTCCCGTTTCCCAAGGTGTCTGATTAAGAACACAAAGGCTGGCTTTCTATTAATGAGGTTCCCTAAATTCGACAGCCCAATTGGGGAGCAGCCTGCCCTTAAAACACCTGCCACCCTCTGTGGTCCCCATGAGGAAAGGCAGGCTTTCTGTGGAAAGTTCCTTTCTCGAGGGCCTTCCACCTGATTTGGTGGCGTTAGGGAGAACAATGAAACCAAGGGCAAGGGAGTCTATCTATCCCCCTCGGTGATTTATTACTGAAATTCCTAAAAGTGGAGAGAAAGCAACAAAGGTCTGAAGCTGCAGGCTGAAATAAATAGCGATGTATTTAAAGTATTTAGTAAATGATAATGCGAGTCACAGAAAGCTTTACAGAAGAGAAGGAAAAATACACTCCCTGGGGCTGGGAAGTCACTGAGTCTGTGAAGGCAGAGAAAGATACATTGTGCAGGAAATTTCTCTTGCTTTTCCCTACACATAAATCACTGTCTCTCCCCGGCATTCTGCGGGGATGGAGAGGGGAGACAGAGTCGGCTCCCTTGGGAAAAGCGCCGGCGCCCTCGGCTACGCGGCATCCCACCTGCCCTGGCAGATCGGAAGAAGACCTCAGCGTGTCACTGACACCTCACCCCGCCTCCTCCTGCGAGGTGGCTCCAAGCGCCCTAGGATGCGGCGGCGAGCCGGTTGTGGGGCATCCCTCAGCTGCCCTTCCACCCGGACCCCTTGCATCCTGAGGGCAAGCTGGCCTCCGCTTCCCCCAGGACCCCCCGCTCCCGAGTCCGCGACCCCGGGCCACCCTCGGGGACCCTGCAGCAGGACCCCCGCACCTCTCCGCAGGGCTGGCTA
>LOJH01063338.1:0-10737 GCA_001685095.1 Ellobius talpinus
AAAAGATGAATATGGTATGTACTCACTCATTAGTGGATTTTAGCCATAAACAAATATTTTCTTTTTTAATGTGGCAAAAGTAGGCAAAAGGCAGTTCCTCTCATGGCTTCATTAAGGTAGCCAGGGCATTTAAGTGCAGAGAACTTTCCGGTGAAAGTTCTGAGAGGATGTGTGTTTGTTTTCACTTTTGCTTATTCAGCCTTGATATAGGTCATCCACAGCCTGGCTTGTCTGGACTGATGGACACATCACTTCCCAGTCTTATCTTATTCTTTGGGCTTTCAGAGATCTTATTTAGGTGATGAGATAATTTGAATGTAATTGATCCCCATAAGCTCATAGGGAGTGGCACTTTTAGGAGGCGTGGTTTGTCAGAGTGGGTATGGCCTTGTTGGAGGCTTTGAGGTCTCATAAATGCTCATGTCATGCCCAGTGATTCAGGCCATTTCCTTTTGCCTGCACACTACCCTGTCCCACAATGATGATAATGGACTGAAATTCTGAACTGTAAAGCAGCCTCAATTAAATTTATTTTATAAATATTGCCTTGGTCATGGTGTCTCTTCACAGCAATAGAAACCCTAACTAAGACAGGGGGCTAACATTTTTCTGAGTTAGTAGTGTATTTCTTTGTTCATAAAAGCTGAAATTGGGCTTGCACTGAACACAAAGGAAGACAATATCAACTCTTCAGAAACTTGTAAACAGTCCAAGAATTGCTCTGGGAAGCTCTCTTTAGAAAACTTGGAGGAATAATTTCTATTAGCAAACACAACAGTATTAGACATGGTTCTCTATCTATCCATTATACCTCTAAAACAGCTAAGGTGGGTAAACCAGAAGGCACAAAAATCAACAGCAAACTCATCTATACCTCACAATCCTTGGTTTCTTATTTTGTTTGAAAATTGCTGCTGGACCTGTTGCGACCTAGCCATTAATTTATTTAATAAGTACATAGTTTTTGAACACTGACAACAATAAATATAACAAAATCTATATCCTTATGAAGCTTAAATTCTAAGGTAGAGAGGCAAACACTGACACACTGGTGTTCTGATAAGTGTTTAACAAGCATGTGTCAGAGTGAGGCTCTGAGTTGTCAAGTTTGACAATTTCTGAAAAGTAAATACCCATGTGTCTTATATCAAGCTACCAATGTGACACTACAAATGTAAGCTTGGGTGAGACGCTCAGCAGAAATCTTTCCATGTTTCCCTTATCCAAATTTAATAGGTGAGACTATGCTTAAGACCAAAGGAAGCAGGAAAAGATCAGCTCTAAGGATAATTATCTACTCTTGTAAGGACATGGAAAATTTTAAAAACTTTGCAAGATCAAGAGCTGGTTAGGACATTGGATTCAAGTGAAAACCAAAAGATGTCCCAAGATATTCATAGCAACTAGCCACCTGTCAATACCCAGCTTTGTGGTCTAGACAGAAGCAGAAGTAACGGTTCAGGGGAGGGTGGAGGCATGCACAGGAGCAGAAGCAGCCACTTAAAGGAGGAGTATGCGGAAGTGGTCCCCACCCTATGTTTATCAAGACCAACTCTCCTGACCCAAAATGAACCTGGCTTGTGGTTTTTGCCTATATATGTCAACCCCAAACGAGGAACAGGAGCTCTCCCTACTGCACTGCATCATATGTGGTGGACAGCTCCCAGCTAGCAGGAAAGAATAAATCTTGCTTTTGCATTCTGGACTTGACTGGATTCCAGTGGTCTCTTGGGGGGGAGGTCTCAACTTGGATACAACACTTTTATATAAATCATACGTTCTTACTATTTCATAATTTAACTTTTAGAGATGTCTATGCTTTAAAACTGCCTTTAAAATATCAGAAAATTTTAAAATTGGCCCAGCATGCTAGTAGGTAGGTAGACAGATAAATATAATAATTGAATGAGTTTTTTAAATAACATGAAGTAGGAAATTTAAGGAAGAAAAATGAAGCAGAGATTAGATTTAATAAACAAAAAAAATGAGAATCAAAGCCTAGAAATGGTCAGCCAAAGCAAGAACACCCTCTACCGCCACACCTACCTAAAACAGCCAATCCATGCCACTGGGGTTGGGGCTGCAGTCTGTACTGTAGTAAACCATGTTCTCTTTGGGCATTCATCACACTGATAAAGTATTTTCTTGTATTGAGCTTAAATCTATCCCCTATCCTCTACAGCTATGGTTTTCTGCTGGCCTTGTTAAGCTTTAGGAGTTTCATAAATGAGCCACAAGAACCACAGAGATTTGAATGTTTAGGGAGGGGAGAGCCAGTGTCGCTGTTATGTCATTGTAGCTGCTGTCTAATCTATCTGGGTATAGATTGCAAGTTTTCATTCGAGAAAACATTTTTATAGTTAAAAATCTGACTTAAACCTATTTCCATAATTATATAATTTTTCCCCACTAGTCTGTGAAATTTGCAATAGCATATAATTAAAAGAAAATACGCTATATTATAAATTGGCACAAGAATCCTTTAAAGTTAAATGATCTAACATAGAAAAGTTTATTTTTCATTACTAAAAAAATGTGCTTCAAGTTCAGTCAACATTGATCTCATGGCTTATTTGTATTTAGCTCGGAAAGTCACATGGTTGCATTAAGTTCAAGGAAGAGCAAAATTCCCCGAGTTCAGGAAACACGAAAGTACTAGGCTGTGGTTAATCCTCATCACAACCTTCCAATCATCTGGCAAACCATGCATACTCTCTATTCCTAGTATTAGTCCTTTGTGTGTTCTCTACAGCTCTTGGTAAACATGGAAGGAGAATTATCAATTACATGGATCATTCTATGCTTTTTAATTTCATCATTGTGTTGTTCCTATGCTCTCAATTTTATTAATCTCAGCTCTTATATTTATTCTTTTCTTGACTAGGACAAGGTCTTTCTGTGTAATTACACAGCCCAAGCTGGCATTGAACTCCTTAGGTAACTAGCACTGGCTTCCAACATGATCCACCTCATGAGTGTGGGAATTACAGATGTGTATTATCCATCCTAGGTCCTCTAATTTAGGATGGATTTGCTTAGGTTAGAAATTTTAATTCATTATTCTTTTTATTATTACTTCCCACTGGGGCTTGGGCAACCAAGCCTTGTGTACTGTGGGTGAGTGGTCTCCAGTGAGTCACATCCCAGCCCTCCCTGCTTTTTAATCATAGAGGCTGAGTACTAAAGACACACTTGACCCATTCTAGCAGCTTCTTTGACATTCTGATGTGCTGCATTTGTAAATAATTTCAATGAACTTTTTGTTTGTTTATGGAAAATTTCAGACTTAAAAACAGGTGCAAACCAATACAGAGATTTTTCCATGTACCACCTGGAAGCCAGTTTCCTCTGCTATTAACATCTTACATAGCCCTGGTATATTTTTTTTACATTTTCAAAGCTTGTGAGCCAATATTCATGCATTATCAGTAATAAGAAAGCATGAAACATTATTAATATTTCAACCATTTTCTCATGAGTACCTTTTTTCCATTCCAATATACTCTTGAGAATACTGTATCAAAGTGCCATAGCTCTTTACCATTTTGTGGTGTGAAGACTTCTTACTGTCCTTGAGTTTCATGGTTTCAGTGGATCTAGGGGGTACTTTCTAGGTATTTTCCAAATGACTTGGGTGTATCTGATGTTTTTATCATTATCGAGATGGACTTGGGAAATTGGAGGGTAGTTAATCTCAACTTGTCTGAGCATCAGGTACTAATTCTCTACACAGACCAACAGTGGTAGTGTCAAATTTTACGTAATCAAGGTAATGTCCTCTATAGTTCTTTATTGTAAATTAATGGTCTTTTTTCATATTCAATTTTTTTGCCAATTAAACGCACACTCAAGGCAAAGAGAATTAAACTTGGCCTCCTAGAGGAAAAAAACGTATCATAGTCTATGGAAAGTATTTCTATAACAATGTCTTGTCTTCTTGGATCTATTCCTTTTTTAAGATTTTTTTTCTATTTTAATCATTTGTTGTCAGGAGCATTAATCATGAGCTATTGTGGGCCATGACACAATTACCATTTATAGCAACTGATAATTCAGATGTCAACCCACCAGAAAAATTATCCTCAGATGGGGGAACTCTACCAGTCAGGGTCAGCAGGGCCACTGACTCTGAAAACTGTTGCTGTCATCTGTAATTTCACTTGTGCCATAATAGCCATGATATCTCCCCATAGCATGCACTTTCACGTGATGTGTAAATGTAATCTCATGACTACATCTCAATCTTATGGACACATATATCTGTGGATGGTCAGGAAGATGATTTTTTTCATTGAGTTATATTTTTGATATATAGAATATATACTATGACATTTATCATAACTAGATCTATTTGACCCATGAGAACTATAGACACTTAAAAGTCTGCTTCGTTACTTTTGCTAAGACTAACTGCACATAATCAGCTCACTTCTACCTCAGAACAAGTTCCAACTAGACTAAAGGTTTTTTGTAAAAGGATCATAAGTTTAAAACCTTACAGCTATGCACAAGGTCAGAGTCACAGGTGTCTAACCAAGGTTGCTACACAAAGCACCCTAAGAAAAGTATGCCAATTCTTCACCTTCCAAGTCTGCTAACAATAGACCTATGTCTCAAAGTTTGTCACTGGGCACTGTGCCCCCAGAGTCTGATCACAGTCTTACTTCTGAAACCTTGAAACCCTTGTGTTGCCATGGTAAATGACTCAGGCTTCTTATTCACTTACCCTAGGAATGTGCTTTTGACCAATGAGAGGTAACTCATACAATGTTTTTTATTGTTCCAAGTTGAGAGAGAGAGAGAGAGAGAGAGAGAGAGAGAGAGAGAGAGAGTTTGGAGGCTAGAAAGAGAAGAAGCTAGGAGAAAATAGAGGTAGGACAGGAGAATTAGAACAGAAGCAAAAGAATAAAGAGATTTGTTTGGAACAGACGTGAAAGAGTTCATTCATTCACCCTCAGATACCATAAGAAATAAGTTCATTTCATTTGCCATAGTGTCCAATCTGAACCATGAATAGGACCTTGGGACTGGACTCCAAAGGTCCTCAATAATTTGTATATGTGTGGGTATATGCATATGAGTGCAGGTGCCTGTCCAGTCTCAAAGAGGACAGTGGATCCCCTGAAGCTGGTGGTTGAAAGCTACCCAATGTAGGTTCTGGGAATCAAACTCAGGTCCTCTGTAAGAGTAACAAGTGCCTATAACCACTGAGCTGTTTCTCTAGCCCAAATCAATTTATTTTTAATCTCATATTCACATAAGTAATATTCTTGGTTATGTTTCTTTTGTACTCCATTCTATAACTGAGAACCTACAATATCATTCTCTTACTTGGGAAACATTTCTCAGTTTGTCTCCCATGAAATTGTTTCTTGGCATTTCATTTCTTAAAGCAGTACGTGCTTCTAGACCGTCTTGTAAATCTATTCCCCATGCTGGAATATGCCTTCTCTTTGAGAATTCATAGCTCTTTATCATGATGTATCTGACAAGTACTCTAAGCTGATTTCTCTATGTTTGAAGTATCAAAGCTTCTTGATTAATCCATTATGGAAGAGGAAATGGCAAACGGTAGTCCATGAACAAAATCTATCCTGCATGTAGTTTTCATGCAGCTTGAGCCTA
Organism: Ellobius talpinus; assembly: GCA_001685095.1. Lineage (NCBI taxonomy): Eukaryota > Metazoa > Chordata > Mammalia > Rodentia > Cricetidae > Ellobius > Ellobius talpinus. The sequence continues at coordinate 5,626 of LOJH01063338.1, forward strand.
AGAATAGATTATACTTTTATGAAGTAGTTATTAAAACAAAAGAAAAATAAAATATGATCCAGAGACTAGATTACTCATAAAACATTAGTTATTTACTACCTATCCCTTTACAGAGAAAGTCTGCTGCCTCAGGCTCTAGAATAAAAGTCTATATCTCTTATATGTTACAGTGCAAGGTTGATCAGGAACCTGAGTGGGACATAGATAAATAACAGATTAGACTATTAAGATCATTTTTCAAGGAAGCACTGAGAGAATTTAAAGATACATCTATTTCAGCTCCTGCAAAACATCTTTTCCACAGTAAGATATCTCACGGAGTCTCTGAAACATGGCCTTGGGAAAGAAAAGCCGTTGTGTTGGTGAAGAGTTTGTCAAAGCCCCCTTGGAGGGGAATCAGAAGTCTCTCAGTCAACATGACTAGGAGTATTGAAAAATCCAATGCCAGTCCAGATGCAAAATGGGACAAAATATGAATATGACTCAGACAGCCATAAAGATGATGACACCATCACTGCCAAGTAGTCACAGATAAGCCAGAAGGATGTTGTACATAAAAGAGTGAGTGAAGTGGCTGTTTTATAATCTCAGGAAAAAAAGAAGACTCAAAGCTCATTTCAGGACAGATAAGGCAAAACTAACCTAGATCTTGTTGAAATGTCACATCAATAGATTGTGTGGATAAAAATATAAAATAAGAAAGAGAAGACAGATAGACGTTTCAAGCAGATTATTGAGGAAATTATGAACAGATGATTCTTTCAACATGTGACCATCAGTTGGGATGCACTCATCTTTAAGTAATAGATTATCTTGTGAGCAGTAAATAAAAACTTTTCTTGTTTATCTGCATGCAGTGAAGGCAAGAAGCCTCCCTAGAGCTCATCCCATTTTCTTTGGGGTTCAGCCTAAACCAGTCTCTTTTCTCTTCTGTTCTGCCACCCCAGTGAGTCAGCTTTTTGTTCAAGTAGTCACAGGATGATAACTACAGTTCCCAAAACAGTACCTTCTCACCAATAGTCCAATAGAGAGATGGAGAGCAAGGTGCCCTCAATGCCTCTGCTTGCCTACCCCCATCGCTGAGAAGCAGGTTGTTTTTCTCAGACGTCTTCAACCTTCTTTTACTTACGTCCTCTGATTAGGATAAGGTCTTGTGCAAGTACCTATCTTTGAAACTTCTATTAGAAGTGGGTGGGAGAGAGCACTCTGTCATCACTGTGAAAGAGAGATTGGAGTTGACGGACCCAGAGTAATAGTTCTGAAGATCTGAGGCATCACTAAGGAACATGGTAGGGTTTGATCTTACAAAGCTGATCCTATTTATTGCCTGCACCCAGCACAACCCAGAATACCCAAGAAGTGGAAACAAAATTGCCTTAACCATGATTAGCACAAAGGTCTACCAAGAAGGGTTTGCTAGAGATAAGATTGTAAGATAGCAAGACCCACCTAGTCCATCTCTGGCTATATACCCAAAAGTCTTGAAGTCATAATTTCACAGAGATAACTCACATGCACATGTCTATCAACAGATAGGCGGAGCATGAAAAAGTAGACATGCACATAATACAATTTTATGCAGCTCTGAAGATTAAATCATGATTGGGGCAGGAAAATGAATGTAACTGGTAAACATTGTGATGCCAAACAAATCAGACCCAGACTGACAAACATTGCTTATTTTCTTACATATACAAAAACCTACATTTAAATTGTGTGTAAATGTGTGTGTGTGAGAGAGAGACTAAGCTTTAAAAGGGGATCATGAGAGAGAAAGAAAAGGTCTTAAGGGGAATTGGAAAGACAAAATGTCATGGACTACACATAGACAGGAAACAAATTGGGAGACTAATGGGGAAGAAGGAAAGCAGCTGGAGGGAGGGAGAGAGAACTGGGGAGGAGTACAGGTATCAATTAACGAAGGAATAGCCTCATTATCTTATGACCTCCAAAACGCAGCCCATCTTAATACCATAATCTATTATCTTGGGGTTTAAATTCCAGTGTATGAATTTTGCAGGGGCGCATCCACTCAAACCTTAGTGAGCATAAACAAGCGACAACAGTCATACTGAACAGAACTGATTCTCACCCACAGCTGTGAGATTAAATCACTACAAGCACTTTGGCAAATGTACATAAAGTAGCATGATTTTGTAAAGTGAAGACACTGTACAGTTTCAACAATTCTACCCCTAGATACAAGCTGTGCAGATACTGCCTACTATGTGCACTTAGTCTACACACACACACACACACACACACATGCCCACACATATGCCCACACATATGCATGCACGCACACATGCAGAAACAATTCAAACATCCATCCATGGGAGAATGAATGAATTGTGCTGAAGTCATTATGACTATAAATAAATGAGCCACAGCTGCAAGCATCAGCATGAATGAACCCCAGAAGCGTTACTGTGGCAGATTACATAGTCTGATAGCATTTCTGTAAGGTCCAAATCCTGTTTAGGAAACCATGTACCTGTAGTGGAATCTAATGGGAAGGTCAAAATTCTGATCAGAAAAGGAATGACTCCTGACATGAAAGACAAGGGATGGCAGGCCAGGAGGCACAGAAAGCATTAGCTGCAATCCTAACATTCAGAGTTTTGAGTTGAGTCATAGATTAAAGTCATTTCATTATGTCTTATCTTGTATTTAATAATGTACTCATTTTTAACTGCTATGAATTTTTCACCACCCAAGTGGTAGATACTTATATATCAACACACTTTATGATGGGTTCCATGACTAATATTTCGGGGCGGTCAAGATGGCTCAACAGGTAAAGGTACATGCCTACAAGCTTAACAACCTGAGTTTGATTCTCAGAAACAATAGAAGGAGAGAACCAACTCCCACAAGTTGTCCTCTGACCTCCACAGGTGTGTCATCACACACACACACACACACACACACACGAGAGAGAGAGAGAGAATAAATATTAAAAGAACAACATTTTTAAAAGTTCCATGAGTGGTTCTCATGCATGCCAGGAAAAATTAGCAAGTCATTAATTTTGGGTTATCTAAATAGAAGTTAAAAACAGTAAATTTTAAGTTTCTCTCTGATGAAAGACAAAGCAGGTGCTAGTAACCAGAATGGGAGTTAAGAAGGAGAACAGATCTGGGGAGAAGGGCAGACACAGCACATTTAAGGGGTAGTAACTGAAAAAAGCAGTCAATTTTTCACTTATCATAAAACAAAAGGTATTTTCTGTCTGGAGACCAGAGCTATAGAAACTTCCTTGGGCAGTAGGATCTAGCCATAGCAATTACAGTGCAGAGTCTTTGCTACTTTCCAGGGAAATGTGACTCAAGGATGAAATAGCATTGCGATTGAATTCTTCAATAAATTACAGTAGGGTTGATTAGAACCTACCAAACTTCCCAGTTTTCCCCCAAGAAGCAACTTTATGCCTCTCTTGAGTTGAAAGAGGTGACTTGTTGCTATGGCAATCACTTTCCTGCAACCACAAGCAAGAATAAAATGCCCCACTATTTACAAATAACAAACCACTTCAAGATGACTGGGGGCAGAATGAACCGTATTCCATTGTGCCCGACCATGGTCATGTTGGACATGGGAGACCGAGTGCCTGTGCCCTGCTCTGCATTCCTTGCTCTTCCAGGAACTCACAGCACTCAAAGGGTTTAGAAACTTTAGCCAGAATGCCTCAAGATTTTTATGAAGACTCTACGTAGATGGTTGCACTGAGATAATAAGGAAAGACTGTTCTGCTGGGGTTCACCATGAAGCACTGTTAAACCAAGTAATAACTTGGGCCTGGGTATCTCATAAGCCCATGTGCTGAAGCTTGGATGCCCACACAGCACGTTTGGAGGTGTGGAGACTGTAGGAGGCTGGGGAAAGTGGATTTCCAGCACTGGAAGAGGGAAGGACTTGAATGGGATGTTAGAAACCCAGCTTTCATCTCTAGTCTCCAGTCGGCAGGGCATGAGAAGTGTGGCTGTGCCCCCTGTTCCCAGCTGTGCCGCTCCACTTCACCTTGCCACAGGCCCCACAGTAACCCACTCTGAGCTGAAGTAAGCCTTCCCTCTGTTTAGGTTCATCTGACTCAGGCCTTTGGCACAGCCATGGAAAGCTGATGTTTACAGATGAACAAGGGTCAAAAAGTTTTATCCACGTCAGTTCCATTTTTTCCTTCTAATATTACTTTCCTGTTCTTTCCTAATGGCTGGATGAGTGATTGGCACCTTAACTCTTTCTGACAGTACATCACACAAGCAACATTAGTCCACACTCCTCAATCATCATTAACTTTAAGTCAGTCGTCACCAAAAATGTTTCTGATGATGCATCCTAAATGCAACCTTTGCCCACACTAACTACATACTATTAGTTATTGAAGCAGACAATGTAAATATTCTACCCTCCCTCTGTTAATGAAGTAAGGAAGAAACAAAGGGGTTGGACTCATGTGCTTACACCTATCACAGATGGACACCAGGCTGAAACAAATCCAAGGGGTGGGAACCGTTTTCAAAACAACCCGGTTGTACCTTACTCAAAATCTATGCTCCTGCGTGACATGCATAGCCTCTTAAGGAAATTCATGTCAACCCTGAAAATCATGTATTGAAAGACATTTCTAACTATATATAACATGTAATCTCACAGGTGAGAGACCAATATGCATCCATAAATAAAGACTGCTAGAATTTCATGAAGTACTAAGTACTTGAGTTTATAGTATTTGAAGTTCCATGTTTTTCTGTAGTGAATTTTTGAGATTGCTCCACCCATCTAAGGAGCCTAATGGTTGTTCAGAGATGGTGTCTATTCTCTATTTTTAAAGATATTTTTTCCTGTGCCTAAGAAAATGGAGAACCAGTCCTCTACTAAATCCAATAGAAAGAAACAAGCTGTACATGCTGGCACTATTAAAAGGTAACTCCAGCACTCCAGAAACAGAGACAGATGGATCTCTGTGAGTTTGAGGCTAGCCTAGTCTACACAGTGAGTTCCAGGACAGTCAGGGATATGAAGAGAGGCCCTGTCTCAAACAAACAAAAAACAACAGTAAAAAAGGCAGAAGAAGAAAGAGACAGAGACAGAGGAAGAAAAGAAGGAAGGGAG
>LOJH01063341.1:0-10737 GCA_001685095.1 Ellobius talpinus
TGGATGAGTGGACAGATGGATGGATGAGTGCCTAGATGGAGGGAGAGAGGGTGGGTAGATGGGTGGTGGGTGGGCAGCAGGATGAGCAGGCTTGTGTGATTTTCCTTCTGTTTTTCCACCCAACACACGGTAGGCCAGCTTATCCTTTCCTGGGTAAAGCATTCTATGCAGTTCTTCAGTTTGGTCTTTCCCTTGGGTTTCATCTTCCCCCAGCCTCTGGCTCCTTAAGGAGGAGGCAGGGCAGGCAGAGGATAAGCTCCTGGTGTCCTTCTTTCTCCCTCCTCTAGGAAGCAGCCACAGAGCCCCAAGGCTCCTGCACCCCAACCACCCCCCATCCTCAAAGTCTTCAACCGGCCCATCCTCTTTGACATTGTGTCCCGGGGCTCCACTGCCGACCTGGATGGACTGCTTTCTTTCTTACTGACCCACAAGAAGCGCCTGACTGATGAGGAGTTCCGGGGTGAGCTGCCCTGGTGGGCGTAGCGTGGGGGGTGTAGAGGGGTTATCTGCTCGGCTTTGGGCAATGCCTTTCCCCTTTCGCAGCTCTCTTTGGACCCCAAACATCAGTAGATCATTGGGCAGAGTCTGGGTACATTCTTTACCACTTGACAAAACCTCTCTGGGTCTTGACCACCATGAATATTCCTTCCTGTAGAAGAATGTTTACAGAGTTTAACCATGGGGACTCTAACACACTTCTACACTAAACATGGTGCTGTGGCTTCTCCATGGCATGGCCTACTGTGCTAAATACAGGCAGCCAGGATCCCCTGTCCCCCAGGGGTAAGGGTTGGAGGATAGCAGGGTGGTAGGTTAGGGTTCCTGTTTATACATCTAGAGATCTGCCTCACCCTTGCAGGCCCCTTCCCTGACGTGACTTAGGTCTGTCCCCCGCAACTTTCCCTCTGCAGGGCCCGTTTGTCCTATCCACCCTCATAACCCTCTGTGGACCCCATGTCTTTGCGAGCTGCCCTGGCCTCACCTGTAACCAGGTACGTGACCAGCTGCCACCATGTGCTGGTACAAGGTCACTAGAGAGGACTGGCCAGAGGACCCCACAAGTCAGTGCAAAGTGTGCTCCTTGCCCCAAAGCAGTACCCGTCTCAGCAAGTCTGACCTGGTTGGCCTGGAACTCAAGTCTGACCTGGTTGGCCTGGAACTCAAGTTTGAGAAAGTTTGGGGAGTTGGTCACTAGAGACACCCTTTGTTTTTTGATACTTCAGAGTAAAGTCAGTGCCAAAGCAGATGACCAAGGCTGCGGGTCACTTTCCCTAGAGTTCTTCAGGCTGTTCGTTCTTTCTTTTTCTTTCTCTTTTACTGTTGTAATTTGCTTTTATCAACCTGATTTTTTGGGGGGGTGGTTTTGAGACAGGGTTTCTCTGAGTAACAGCTCTGACTGTCCTGGAACTCACTATGTAGATCAGGCTAGTCTTGAGCTCACAGAGTAGCAATCTGATTTTTTTAAATAAATTATTTATTTTACTATATTTTTTGAGACAGGGTTTCTTCTTTTAATCTTTTTAAAACATGTATTTTTTTTATGTATATGGTGTGCTATCTGCATGTATACCTGCAGGCCAGAAGAGGGCATCAGATCCCATTTTAGATGGTTCTGAGAATTGTGGTTGCTGGGAATTGAACTTAGGACCTCTGGAAGAGCAGCCAATGCTATGGCATCTCTCAGCCTTGACCTGATTCTTACAAGGTCACAGTTCCCTTCAGATCTTTGTGCCTGTCCATTGAGAACTACTGGGTTCTATAAAGTACAGTGATGCCCGATCCTGTGGTGGATGCTGGCTTGGAGTTGTGAGAGGCCATGGAGTATGTTGGTGGCACCTATCGGCCACATATCCCTCTCCTGTGCACCCCACACATCAGGCAAAGGAAATGTTCTAGTGAACAGATCTGGTGCAAGGCCACTGTCCAGAGCTTTGGTCAGGACAGAGTCCCAAGGAGCTAGTCTTCTAAGCTTCTGGCTTCTTCTGGGCTTGGGACTGAGGTGGGGGACTCTTAGCCCAAATTGAAACCCCTAGACAGTATCAGTGTGGATTTGGGTGGGGACTTGGCTGGGCCTGAGGTTGTAGCGTTGAGGACAGGGGACACCAGCAGAGCTTTGGGGCTCTCTTACTAAGGACAAACTCTGTCTAGGGTTTTGGTACCGGCTTTTGTATTCATCGTTCATGGTCCACAGCAGCACCCCCAGATTGTTCAAGCTTCAGGCATCACAAAACCTGGCTCCTCCTCTGTGTGTTTTTCTGCCTGGAGGCTGATGAGCTCATCTGATTTTCAGGGTGGAATCTCTGTCCCCCACCCCTGCCCCCAATTTGGGTAGTTTCACAACCTCCTGTTTGTCAATGGGCAATTTAAAGTCTCTGGCTCTGGGCAGGCACCTTAGCCAGAGACGTCCACCTGGTGGTCAGCTGAGGAATTGCTTCTTCTCTAGCAGGGCTTAGACTTAGATTCTTTATAACCACAGGAGGAACATGTGGAAGCCCAGGCCCAGGCCCTAGATCTCCATTGCCCTTGTGCCAGCTGTGATGTGGGATTACTGGAGGTGCTTGGGTGGCCCCTTTAGTGGGTTCTTACTGATTCAGCAATATGCCATCGGGCACTGATGAAGTACCAGGCACCGGGCTGACGCAGGAAGAGAGGTGAGGGCTAGGGGTAGGGTGGGGCTGAAATGAGGAACTGAGGAGCAAGGCAGATAACAGCCCTGGTCTCAGGTGGCTCTCAGGCTTCCAGGTGGGACAGCCACAGAAATAAGTACATGGTTAAAACCGTAAAAATGTTTCTACAAGAGGCTGTACTGGAATATTAGAGCTACTGAGGGGAAACCCAGGAGGGTTTCTTGGAGGATGTAAACCCCTGAACAAAGTCTGAATGAGTTGCACCAGCTGTGTAAAGGGAGGGAGGAGCATTTCAGAGTGGGGGGCAGTGAAGTGATGGTCAGTACAAAGACCCGGTGGCCCACCATGATCTCTGGGGTGACAAGCGGGTGAAAGAGGACCTCGGAGTCTGGTCACACCAGGGGAGTATCTTGGGCTTGTGAGAGGCAGTGTCTGGTTCTGGTGATGGTAGCGGAGATGACAGTCAAGGGGTGTGAGAAAAATAGGTAAAATAGACACACTGGGGCAGGTGTGGGGAGAAGGGAGGTGCTGAGGATCTCTGCTGGATGGGAACAGAGACTGGGACTCTAGGGCTGGGGCGGGACCTGGGTTGCCATGGAAAGCTGGTGGTTGCCTGGTGATGTTAATAAAACGGTATCGACACTACCCTTAGACTAGAGATTGGGGGTACATCTGCACAGCCCCCAGGGCTTTGGCCAGCATTCAGGGCAGCCCCTACTGTATGCCCGTGGGAAGCTGTAATCACTGATGCATTTGACAAACAGCTAGCTGGTGTTATCCCGGGACAGCTGCCCAGGTGACAGGAGAGAGCAGCTGGAAAGAAAGGCTGTCAGGTAGCTCACTCCTGGGGTCAGGCTGGAAGTTTCCCAGGCTTCTAGCTCATCCTCCAGCTGGGGAGGTGGCCCTGCACTCTTTCCCACAGGGGACCTAGTGCAGCATAGTTATGTACGGAGGGCTCATTGCTACCCGGGGTCCTGCTAATCACAACGTTGGTTGATTCATTGGTGTTCCCTTGATTGCCATCAAACTAGAGGGGAAGCCAAGACTTCCACCCTGAGGTGTCAGCCTGCAGAGCTGGCCCTCATCCCATGCTGTCGCACCCTGAATCCATTTTCCAGGCCTGATTGGTGGTGGGGTGGGGGGATTTGCTTTTTATGATTGTCTGGAGAAAGATGCTAGTTCCTATAGCCAAACACATCACAATGAGGGACAGAAACTTGGAATCGGGTGTTGGTGACACGGGGAGGTGACAGGCACCTGGCAGACTGACCTCCAAAGAAGTTAGACAGTTACAGAAAACGTTTATACTTAACTGCATCTGTGGGACCCCCCAGACACTCCATCCTGCTTAAGATGTCACATCCTCTGCATATTCCATCCACACTTTAGGAACATTGTGGCTCTTCCCTTCCCTCTAGGACACTAGTGTAAATGCTCTGTGGGACAGGAAACCCACGGGTGGGCACGTGCTGTTTGGTATGTCTTACTTTCAGAGCTGATTAAAGGGGAGACACTCGGTAGTGTAAGCATGTGCTGTGCAAACACAAGAGCCTGGGTTCAGATCTCCAGAATCTACGGAAAGAGTCGGGCAAGATGGCGCATCTGGGATCCCAGCTCTGGGGAGGGGGAAACAGGCAGATTCTCCTGATCCAGCCTCACTGACCCAGTGAGCTCCAGGTCCAGTGAGAGACCCTGCCTCAGAAGTCGGGGAGAGCAATGGAGGGAGCACCCAGTGCTGACCTCTGCTGACCTCTGGCCATTGTGCAGGTGGGAGCACCCAGTGCTGACCTCTGGCCACTATGAAGGTGGGAGCACCCAGTGCTGACCTCTGGCCACTATGCAGGTGGGAGCACCCAGTGCTGACCCCTGCCGACCTCTGGCCACCGTGCAGGTGGGAGTACCCAGTGCTGACCCCTGCCGACCTCTGGCCACCGTGCAGGTGGGAACACATGTATACTGAGAAATGAAGGAGGGAATAGAGGGATGGAGAGAGGCTCTGCTGGGTCCCGTGGTGAAGCTGGATGGTTGGAGCTGGGCATGGAGACTCACGCCTTTAATCCCAGCACTCAGGCTGAGGCAGGCAGTTCTCTCAGTTCAAAGCCAGCCTGTTCTATGTAATGAGTTCCAGGATAGCCTGAGCTATATAGCGAGGCCCTGCCTCAAAACAACAACAAAAACCAACAAAAAGATGGATGGCTGACTTTTTTTAACACACACACACACACACACTTCTACATGCGCAGAGTCTCTCTGTATCCCCACCTGGTTGGTCTTTAGCTCTCTGTTTTCAAAACCCTTTCCAACATTCCCTCTGTGGGCTGGAGAGATGGCTCAGTGGTTAGAGCACTCGCTGCTCTTGCAGAGGACCTGGGTTCAGTTCCCAGAACCCACATGGTGGCTCACAACCACCTGTAACTTCAGTTTTAGGAGCTCTGATGCCCACTTTGACCATCCATGGGCACTACATGTACGTGGTGCACAGACATACATGCAGGCAGCACACCCATATGCATAATATAAAATAAATTAAAAACTTCCATCAAGTGCAGGGTACAGTGGCACACACCTGTAATCCAGCACTCTGGAAGTTGAGGCAGGAAGATGGAGTGTTCAAGACCAGCCTGGGCTTCACAATGAGACCATGCGTCAAAGAGAAATCTCCTCAAACATGATTAAGTCCACGCCAGTCTATAGGCTGTGGCCTCCTGTGTGTCAGTGTGTATCTATTGCCGTAAGTTCATGGGCACCCTGAGTGCCATGAGAGACGGGCACTCTGTTCTCATCAAGTAGGCAGAAGGCATCTCAGAGACATGGCACAGCTAGGCCCGGGATCCTGCTCCTGCCCCAGATTCACAGCCAGGCTCTGAGCCTTTTCCTGCCGCCCCCCAGAGCCATCCACGGGGAAGACCTGCCTGCCCAAGGCACTGCTGAACCTGAGCAATGGCCGCAATGACACCATCCCAGTGTTGCTGGACATTGCAGAGCGGACCGGCAACATGCGCGAGTTCATCAACTCGCCCTTCAGGGACATCTACTACCGAGGTGGGTCTGCCTGTTGACAGGAGGTAGACAGTGTCCGCCCCGCGCCGTCACTGAACGGATGGATGAGGGAAAGATGAATGAGGGGCAGCAGCCAGCCCCTTGCCCTTCGCTATTCTGAATTTCAGATTGAGAGAGTCTGAGTCTCCTGATGCAGTACCCCATTGCTATCTGATGCCCATGATCTAGGAAACTGAACCCTAGAGGCTATGGGGTTGGACACTCAGGCCACTGGAGGCTCTGCAGTGTGCCATGTTGAGCCAGAGGTTTTAGGAGGCAAAGGTGTCATGTGCATAAGTTCCCTGCTCCCCTATTCTGAGGTATAGGAACAAAAGCTGACTGTTTACTAAGACTGCAAAATGTCAGCAAAGTCTGTGAAGTTCATGGGTGTCGGGGTAAGCGGGCCGGCTAACCTATCACTGCTCTGACCTCCAGGGTTGATTTGGCTAACCCAGTGGCTGGGTGGGCATTCCCTTCTTCCCCCACTATGCCATGGGTATCTTTCCCAGGCAGTGTACCCCATCAGTGGCCCTCAAGAAGCTTACACTCCTGCCAGACTCTGATAGAACCCACAAAGATTGTGCATCTTACAGCGAGCAGTCAAAATTCTGATGCTCGGAGGGCATTTCCAGGATTAAAGTTTGTGTCTGTGAGTTTTTGCCCTTGGAGCCCACAGATCACTTTTCCTGTGAGCCTAAAAGTCTGCTTTAGCATACAGCAAGCACTGGCTGTCATGCACCCCAAATCCCATGTCAGCCTTTCCGTGATTGCTGGCCAAGGCTTGGCCTTGAGGTCCCTAGCCCACTTTCCACACCTGGTAGTCCACTCTGTAGCCCTCAGCCCGTGTGGCCGGACACCTGCCATGCCAGAGCCTGGCTACCTTTCTCCCCAGGTCAGACTTCCCTGCATATCGCTATTGAACGGCGCTGCAAACACTATGTGGAGCTGCTGGTGGCCCAGGGAGCCGATGTGCATGCCCAGGCCCGGGGGCGCTTCTTCCAGCCCAAGGATGAGGGTGGCTACTTCTACTTTGGTGAGCAGTGGAGACTAAGGGTCGGAGACCGGGGACAGGTTGGTGTCTGCAGCCCTGGTGACTCTCCACACACTCAGAGCTGGGCTCCCACAGGTCCTGGCCCGCCCTGTGGCATACATCCCCCAGGATCCTGCTTGCTGAGGCCATGCCTCAGAGTGGGAGTTCTGCAGAATGTTCAGACAGGACCTGGGTTCAAATCCTCACCTTGCTTCCCCCTGGGCATGTGACTAACTACATGTAGCTCAGTTTTCCCGTCCATAGCTGTAGATCAGTTGAATGCTGAGGACTGTTGATGGGGTGTCAGTACCAGCACCCTAATATGCAAGCATCTTTTTGTCTAACACCATACGATGAGTGGGATCTCACAGTCCAGATTGCCACTGTGTTGCCACAATTAGAGCAATGAAATACTCTGACCATCACCCTGCTTACACAACACATGACATGGGACTCAGCCAAAATTCCACAAAAATCCTGCCACCAGAAGTCCAGACCCACACAGCTTCCAGATTGCACGGGCCATGTCCCCAGATAGCCAACCCCCGCCTTTCCTGTGGCCACCATGAGAAGCCCCGGGCCCACACAGTTGTGTGGAGTGGGTGGTGGCTTCTGTCCCCATCCCTGGCATGGCAGGCAAAGCCCCACCTTGGTCCCCTGCATTGACCCTCAGTATCCTTGGCCCCAGGGGAGCTGCCCTTGTCTCTGGCAGCCTGCACCAACCAGCCACACATCGTCAACTACTTAACGGAGAACCCACACAAGAAAGCAGACATGAGGCGGCAGGACTCGCGAGGCAACACGGTGCTGCACGCATTGGTGGCCATCGCCGACAACACCCGTGAGAACACCAAGTTTGTCACCAAGATGTATGACCTGTTGCTTCTCAAGTGTTCCCGCCTCTTCCGTGACAGCAACCTGGAGACCGTGCTCAACAATGACGGCCTTTCACCCCTCATGATGGCTGCCAAGACGGGCAAGATAGGAGTGAGTGGGCCCAGCTCCCCCTGGAGCTACTACTGGCATTTATGATACCCATATCCATCTCTGCAGGCCCACTGCAGGAAGCAGGCATCGCGCTTTCAGAACTTGATATGGCTCCCTAACATCCAGTCAGGCCCCTCAGCTTTATTTAGACTCACTAAGTCATCCCCACTGGTTGCTCATTGCCCCAGCCCTGTCAGGCAGGATAAGTCACTGATGTAAACTGAGTCCCAGCCTCCGGCCCTCTCCTCTCGCAGCACCCTGGAGAGAGATTCCTAGCCTCGGCACTGTGGATGCTGTGTATGAGGTTGGTCTGTGCTCTCTTGTGTGTTGTGAGTCATCCTGGCCTTGATCTGCTGATGCCATTAGCACCCCCTGCCATGCACTGTGACAGTCACACGTGTCTATAGACACTGCTGGACTGTCTCTTGGGAGGCGCCATTGCCCTGATTGAGAGCCAGGCCAGAGTAGCTTGCAGTTAGGAACCAAGCTGTGGTTTTCAGTGCTTCCCCGGGGGAGGCTCACTCCACCCTGCCCTCTGTGTGCCTCAGTTTCCTTTTCTGGTGGAGTGTTGCTATGACAGTTCAAAGAGGTGAGGCACATGCAGCTTTTAATGAAGAACTGAGGGAGTGGCAAGTGCTCAGGAAGCTGCATAGGACTAACTATGGGGCAGCCTGAAACTCCAGTGACTTGGGAGGCTGTGGCAGAAGAATCAGAAGTTCAAGACCAGCCTTGGTACAGAGCAAGTTCAAGGACAACTTGAGTAACTTAGGGAGGCTGGGTCTCAAAAAGGACGATCAGGAAAATAACTCAGTGGTAGAAGTCTTGTCTAGCATGTGCAAGGCCCAGGGTTCTACCTACCCCAGCATTGAAAATCTGTCTGTCTGTCTATCTATCTACTTAGCTACCTACTTACTTATCTGTCATCAGTCATCTGTTATCTATGTCTCTATTGATCATCTGTCTTTCATCGATCTGTCATTTGTCTCTATCATCTATTATCTATGTCTCAATATATCAGCCATTTATCTTTCTGTATATCCATCATTATCTATCTCTCTCTACCATTGGCTCAGGGTTTGTATTGCTGTGAAGAGACGCCATGACCATGGCAACTTTTGAAAAGGAAAGCATTTAGTTAGGTGGCTTACATTTTCAGAGGTTTTGTTCCTTGTCCTCACAGTGTGACATGCAGGTAGACGCGGTGCTGGAGAATTAACCAAGTGTCCTACATCTTGACTTGCAGGCAATAGGAAGTGATCTGTATCACTGACATGGCTTGAGCATGTATGAGGCTTTAAAGCCCGCCCCCACAGTGACACACTTCCTTCAACAAGGCCATACTTACTCTCACAAAGCCACACCTCCTAGTAGTGACACTGCTTTTGGAAGCCATTTTTTTCAAACCACCACAGTCATCTATGTCTCTATCAATCATCTATCGCCTGTCAGTCTATCAGTCATCTATCACCTGTTAATCTATCAATCATCATCTATCATGTTTATCATGTATGTCTGTGTATATACCAATCCATCTTCTATATGTTTAGCTATCATCTATGTCTCTATCAAATGTCTGTCTACCATCCATTATCAATCTATCATCTATCTATCAATCATTATCTACCTAACTATCATGAATCTGTCTCTATGTATCAATCATCTATTATCTATCATATATGTCAGTCAATCTATCATACATGTCTCTATCAGTCATCTGTTTGTCTGAGAGCAAATGTCCCCTCTGTAGGTTTTTCAGCACATTATCCGGCGGGAGGTGACAGATGAAGACACGCGTCACCTGTCTCGCAAGTTCAAGGACTGGGCCTATGGGCCTGTGTATTCTTCGCTCTACGACCTGTCCTCCCTGGATACATGCGGGGAGGAGGTGTCCGTGCTGGAGATCCTGGTGTACAACAGCAAGATCGAGGTGGGTGCCAGGGCTGGAAGGGAGGCCAGGATCAGGGGCTGCGGGATAGACGTTCTTGAAGGAATGTCTGGTTCTATGGTGCTGTAGAATATGAAGGAAGGGTAAGTTGAGGCAGACTGTGTAGAACTTTGAGTGCTGAGGCCACCGGACTTCCTGTAGCAGGAGAATGGCTTAGGGGAGGAGGTGAGGATGGAGGAAAGCCGTGCTGTGGTGAGCCTGCCTGAATCCCCACCCTAGAAAGGCAGTCATGCCGCCTCTGCCTTTCACAGAACCGCCATGAGATGCTGGCTGTGGAGCCAATCAACGAACTGCTGAGGGACAAGTGGCGCAAGTTCGGGGCTGTGTCCTTCTACATCAACGTGGTTTCCTATCTGAGTGCCATGGTCATCTTCACCCTCACGGCCTACTACCAGCCACTGGAAGGCACGGTGAGTGCTTGCTTGGGGGCTGACGGGCAGGAGCCGCCCAGGACAAGCCTCTGTGGAGGGGACTGCAGAAGGCTTGGGGTGGGGAGGAAGATGCCCAGGCACTGAGGTGACTCTGAGCCTGGAGGGGACTCTGGGGGAGACGGGAGGGGAAGATGCTGAAGATCCAGATGTTTGGGGTGGGGGAGCATCTGGATGGGGCCAGATGTTGAGAGCAGATGAAGACCTTCTGCACCACCACCCGCAGCCACCCTACCCTTACCGCACCACGGTGGACTACCTGAGGCTGGCTGGTGAGATCATCACGCTCTTCACAGGAGTCCTGTTCTTCTTCACCAGTGTGAGTGCTTGGCCCAGGCCATCTGCCTGCCCCGTCCTCCTTTCCCTCCTCCTCTCCTCTGTCCTCTTCCCTCTCCTCCTCTCCTCCTCTTCTCCCTCCTCCTTTCCCTCCTCCTCTTCCCTATCCTCCTCTCCCTCCTCTCTCCTCCTCCCTCCTCCTTTCCCTCCTCCTCTCCCTCTTCCTTTTCCAACCTAGGTTCTCTTTTTTCTCTTTTCTCCTTCAGCAGCTGAGCCCATGGTCTCTTTCTTTCACTCTGCCTTCTTCTCTGCTATCTCTTCCTCCCCTAATTCCTTCTTTTTTTCAAATGCTTTTTATTTATTATGTATACAACATCCCTTCCATGTATGGTTGCATGCCAGAAG
>LOJH01063343.1:0-10737 GCA_001685095.1 Ellobius talpinus
CTTTATTAACCAATGAAAGTAACATATAGACAGATGACCCTCCTCCATCAAGCAGTTCTGTTTCTCATACAGTGCAGGCCCACCTATCTAGGGA
Source organism: Ellobius talpinus (assembly GCA_001685095.1). Classification (NCBI taxonomy): domain Eukaryota; kingdom Metazoa; phylum Chordata; class Mammalia; order Rodentia; family Cricetidae; genus Ellobius; species Ellobius talpinus. Next base: position 95 of record LOJH01063343.1, read on the forward strand.
TGGCATCACCCATCAAGGTCTAGGCTCTCCTGCACCAATAAAATGCCCACAGATGTGCCCACAGGCCAGCATGATGGAGGCAGTTCCTCAGTGGAGGGTCCTTCTTCCCAGATGTGCCCACAGGCCAGCACGATGGAGGCAGTTCCTCAGTGGAGGGTCCTTCTTCCCAGATGTGCCATTGTCTGAGGCTGGCCTTCTACCCACAGTTCTTCCTCAGCCTCTAGAGGGCTGGGATTACAGACGTATGCCACCACGCTCACCACTTACATCATTCTCTCTTTGCAGTGCACACAGAAAGCATCCTTGTCTTTCCTTCTATGATCCTCCTGGCCTAGGCCATGGGACGACTGTTCCAGTCAGGGCATTAGGCCTTGGTAGGCTGGTGAACACCAGAGAATCAACCACGGCCCATGATGCAGTGTGCTCCCATGAGACTTACGCCTGTGCACATCCTGTGGTTTCTGCCCTCCCTCCCTGGCTTGCAGTCAGCAGGCACAGAAATAAGGCAGCATAGGCTCAATCCTCTACAACCCAGCGTTTAACAGTAGTGACGTGGAGCAGTTGTTCTTCCCCTTCTCTGTTCAGTTGCCAGAAATTTGATGTGGGATGTCCTTCTGTACACTGGCAATGTGTTGCTTTTACTGGTTAATGAATAAAACTGCTTTGGCCTATGACAGGGCACAACATAGCTAGGTGGAAAGCCAAACTGAACACAGGGAGAAAGACAATGGGGTGGAGAGATGCCAGCAGCCGCTAGAGAAGCAAAATGTGAGGTAACAAGCTGCAAGCCTTGTGGTGAAGTATAAACTAATAAAAATGGACTGATTTAAATGTAAGAGCTAGTCAGTAATAAGCCTGAGCCATCAGCCAAACAATTATAATTAATATTAAGTCTCTAAATGATTATTTTATAAGTGGCTGCAGGAACCTCTGGGTGGAAGAGAAACCAGTCCAGGCTGGAATGGGCAGGATGCAAAAAAGTATCCAGCTACAGAAATTTCTTTCAGATGATTTGAAGTGCTCTGCTGGGGGTCCCAAAGGAAGAGCTTCTAAATGGTCTGCACTGTTTGCAGTGGCACGCCATGCTAGGGGTGAACTACAGATTTCTAACCAAGTGCTGATGAAGAGCAGTGAGTTAGCAAATTAGTCTTGAAAACCTCTCTCTCTGTCTCTCACTGTGTGTGGGGGGGGCTTCGACCTTCCACCTTGTTTGAGGTACTTTCCTTTGCTCTCCATAGCATATCAGAAGCCGCCTGAGGCTTCCAGGAATTCTCCTGTCTCCGCTCCCACATTGTTGTAGGAGGATTGGAATTGTAGATGCACACCCGACTTTATGTGGGTTCTGGGGGCTCAAGCTCAGGACCTCATCCTTGTGCACCAAATCCTTTAGTGACTGAGCCATCTCCCCTGTCTTAGGATAGATAGCAAATTCTTTAATTTATGCCTTTGTGAGGCTTCTGCTTCTTCAGATTTTCCTGAAGTCTAAGGGAAAGTGACAGGTGGCATTGTGCTCAGCTGGTGGGAAGGGACTGGAGGCTTCATCCTCCCTCAACATCCTGCTTGAATCATCGGCTCTGGCTCTAGCTCCCAATTCTCAGTCTCAAAGGTCTCTATTATGGTTCATCTCTCCACCCCTTGTTGCAGGAGGTTGGTCAGCAGCATGGGCCCATGATGGAGTATGACAAACAGGACCTGTGGGTGCCTTTGGAAGGACCTGCTCCACCCTAAACCAGGATGTGTGCAGAGTAACCTGCCTTCCTACCTTAGGCCACCATGACTCTTCCAGTCAGTTCCCTTCATCCAAGCCTCTGAACTTAGAGCTCTGTGGCTCTGCCCAGCTCCCACCAGGCAGAGGATGCACCTGTCACAAGGCCTCCTTTTCATCTTTAGGATGCTTCAGGAAAACACCTGGAGATTGAGATGGTTCTGCAGGCCTGGGACTTGTACCTCCAGGACCAACTATGCGCGGGGCTCTACCCTTCAGGCACAGACATACCATTCAGAGAAAAGCAGCACCCCACTTCTGGCCCTCTGGGCTCTCTGCTAGAGGTAGGCCCGTGGCACTGTGCACTCTGGTCACCTGTCATGGTAGCACACCCTCTGCTACTACTTCTTGGTTTGACCAGATCGGTTAATGTTTTCTTAGAGACCCAGAATATCCCTACTTTTCATAGCACACTGTAAAGGAATTCAAGCACTTTTACATTGGCCCTTGCTGTGCTATGACAGGCTGTAAGGAGGACATAGAAGTGTCACCTTCTGAGAGCTATACGGTATCCAAATAGAGGTCAATGACATCTACTCAGGAATGCCTTGTCTTGCTGATACCCAGTGATTAATTCTCATCTGCTCTCTATCCAATTGCCTTTCTCATTGTGAGAAAGAAGCAGCTCTTTCTTACAAGATTTCCTTTCACATTTTCAGGGAGTTCCAGTACATCACAGCATGGAAGACGTGGTGGGAGGAGCTTATGGGGATCAATCCACACTTGAAAGCAAGGAGCTCGGGCCACAAGCAGAAGTGATTGTTACCTTCAAAGTTCTGCTTGTCATGGTCTTCTTCTTCCAGCCAGCCTCAACTCCTAATGGCTCCAGAGTCTTCAAAAAAAGTTCCAGAAGCTGAGGGTCGATCCCTGAAACATGAGCCTGTATGGGACAACCTGTGATCAAGCACTGAGATGCTCCCAATCTATCGTCACACCTTTCTGAATATTAGGCCGACACCCACACTGTCCCGCAGGCTCCACACATTCAGAGCTTTCTCTGGGATCTGGCCTGGCCCTATGTCCCAAGGACACCTGCTTCTCATCCATAATCAGCGACTTCCACCACATGTTCATGCCCACCTGTGCTAACACGGCTCCCAACTTCCGAAATCCTTTCTGCTGTACCAGGGTTCTCTAGAGGAACAAAACTGAGTGTGTGTGTGTGTGTGTGTGTGTGTGTGTGTGTGAATATATATGGGATTTATTAGTGTGGCTTACAGGCTGTGTGTTCTGTCTGGCTCTTTCAATAACAGCTGCCTCCTGACAAAAAGACCAAGAATCCAAGAATCCAGTAGTTGTTCAGTTTACGAGGCTGGACGCCTTAGCTGGTCTTCAGTCTGCATTGGATTCCCAAATAAGTAGCTTCCTATACCAGTGAAGGGATGCCTCAAAACAGGATACCCAAACCTGTCAGTGAGAAAGAGACCAGCAAGAAAAAGCCAAAGCTTCCCTCCATCTTCCTTGTCCTTTTACATGGGCTGCCACAGAAGGTGTAGCCCAGATTTAGGGTGGGCCTTCTGACCTCACATGATCTGGATTTAAGGTGGGTCTTTCCACAGCAAATGATCCAATTAAGAAAAATCCCTCACAAGTGTGCCCAACTGCTCGGGTTTTAGTTGATTCCAGATGTAGTCAATGAAAGACTCTAGCTGGCAGGACCATGGCAAACACAGGCTTGAGCATGGCAAACACGGCACAGGCCGGTTTTGCCTTTTACCCTTCACCCCTTGCTAAACCGTAGATCATATTCTTCCTAAAGCTAGCCATCAAGGTCTGTTCCCTTATGTGACACTGACTCACTCCTGAGACTGATCACCAAGGTCCAACTACCAACACATCAAGGTCCAGCAATCAACATTCATTATTTTGATTAGCCTAATTAAAATACCCAATTAGAACTTAGAACTTACCGATGTGCCCTCACTCATTTTAACACAGACCTCTCGATTTCCTTCGTAAAACTAACACTTGCAAAGTGATTTGCTGCTATTTCTGCCCAATTCAGATCCAGCCACCTTGTCTCTTTGCCTTGCTTAATAAAGAATCTCTTTGTGTTTGGTTTGTGCTTGGAAATTGGTGCTTGAGTGTGGTCTGTGCCTAACCCGGGGTCCAGAGGGGAGGTACCCTGCAGGCCGAGGGTCTGCAACCAAGTTGGCAACCAAGATTAGCCTTCACACCTGTTCACTTCCAGGATCTCTATGTACCTACAGTTCTCCAACTTCATGCCCCTTCCCTGCTGTCATTCTGCCTGTGTCTTTGCTGGCAGTCCCCTTTTTCTGGGAGAAACTCTCTTCTTTTATGTTACCGTTCCTTTACCACCACCAAGATATCTGTGCTTTCAGTCAAGACCAATTTCTTGAGTTGAACTCCATCACTGCCAGCTTGTGTTACTATGAGAAAGAAAATACTCACAGCAGTTAGAAAAGGGGAAGGCTTTCTTCTGACTCGGGGTTTCAGAGGTTTTAGTTCCTGTTCAGTGAGTTTTGCTCCTTTGGGTGACGAGGTTGCTTATCATGGTCAGCAGCAAATGGCCAAGAAAAACTGCTCATCTCAAAGTGGCCAGGAAACAAAGGAGAGATGAAATAAGAAGCCAGTGTCCCATACCCCCTTCTCATGACTGCACCCATCGACCCGACCTCCTTCACTAAGACCTCCCCGGCCACACCTCCCTGCTGATCGCATTTCGTGCTTACTTGTCCCTTTGCTGTGGTAAGATGCTTGATGCAGACAACCAAAGGATGAAGGGTTTATTTTGGCTCCCAGTACCAAAGAATAATCAATGGAGAGAAGCCGTGGCGGCCAGAGCTTGAGGCAGCCAGAAAGCAGGCAGGCATGAATGGACACGCTTAGCATGCTTTCTCCAGTGTATTGAGTCTGGGACCCCAGGCCGCAAAATGGTACCACCCACATTTAGGGTGGCTCTTCCTACCTCAGTTAACCAAACCTGAATAATCCTTTACAGACAAACTCAGAGATTTGTTTTCATCGCAATCCTAAATGCCACCAAATTGACAGTCAGGGTCACACACCACAGCACCTCAGCCTGGCAACAATGCTTGCAGCATGCAGTCCTTCTGAGACATTTCAGACCCACCCTACAGCAGCACTGCTCTCCCTCCTCCTAAGCAGCACTTGGACCTGATGGTTCTTCCTCCCTTGCTGTCTTGCATTGTTAATTTATTGCTCTTGAGCAGAGCTTTCCCGCCTGTATCCAGCATGCTGCATCTCTTAAGAAAACCTAGGTGCTGGGATAGAGCTCAGCACCTTCAGCATTTGCCCAGCATACTCAAGGCTGTTGTGGGAAGTCATATCTTTTGGGTACCAGGCCATTGGGGCGTGGTCTGAGGTACTATAAGCACAAATGAAGAGCATGCTCACTCTTTCTTGACTGGTGATCTGGATTCTGTTCACAGCTCTGAGCGCCCACAGAGCAGAGGATGACAGCAGCTTTCTTATTATGAATGTTCCCCAAGTAAACATTTGTTATCTTTTATTCCAGGTTCTTGTGGACTTCCTTAATTATGCCTACATTCTGGCACCCAATGTGGGGCTCAAACCCATGACCCTGAGATTAAGAATCTCATGCTCTACTGACTGAGCTAGGGACTAAGGTTATCAAAACTCTACTTTCAAAAAGTCTACTTCTCTGCATACCTATTTTTGTTTCTATGGTACCTTTCTTTAAATATATGTCTATCGAAATTTAAACTTTCTGTTTTGACATGAATAATGTTTAAGCTTTCCACAGTAAACTACAATAATCTCTGAAGTCTCCAGAAAGAAGGTGGGGTCCCACAACAATGATTCCACCTGGTTCATATGATGTCATTGAGCTGATAGCACCACTCAAAGATCAGTTTTGGGCTACACACTGCTCAAGATAATTCCAACTTTGCTAGCTGAGATGGTGCACCTTCTTACAACATTCTGGCCAGAACTTCAGATAAGAACTTCAGAAAAACCCTACTGACTACTCAAAGACTACCTACACTTTTACCAGACAATAATCGTGAGACTTAACCATCATTTTAGTTTTTACAGGATGCCATAGACATAACATCACCCCCTTGACAGCTGGAAGTAACTCTAGAAAACGACATCCCCTCTCCCAACAGAATTTGTCCTCAGGGTTAGGGACAATTGTCATCTGTTAGGGGGTGGTTATAAATTGTATAAATTGTATAAGTTGCATAGAGTTGTGGTGTAGGAGCTCCTTCTATGTGTTGCTTTCATTAGTTAATAAAGAACTGCCTTGAGCCTACGGCAGGGAAGAACAGAACTAGGCAGGGAAAGCTAGGCTGTATGCTGGGATGAAGAAGGGTGGAGTCAGAGGGATGCCATGGATCCACCAGAGACAGACTGGGAATTTTACCCGGTAAGCCACTGCCACATGGCGATACACAGATTAATAGNCTGTGTGGTTATTTTGGGGCTAAGCTAGCTGGGCAGCCGGGATGAACAAGCAGCCCCATTCCTCCTACAGGGTTGGGGTGGAAATGAAATAGGCTCAGGAATCTCTTGTGGGAAAGAAAAAGGGGAGGAGTGGATGGGATGGGATAATGTGTAGATTAATGTATCTACTTGTGAACTATTATAGACCATTTACATTGCTATAGATTCTTGAATATTGATACATATGTAAAACTATCTTCACATTCCTGTCTAAGATAATTTGTATATTGATACAAATTCAAATTATATTCGTTATATTGAGTATGCTCCTATTTCTGTTTACAATATTTGTGCACATGTGCAAAGTTATTTTGTCATATTGTATGCACACATATTTCTACCTCTGCTTAAGTTTTTTGTATATTGATGCAATTTTAGGATATATTTATCATATTGTACCATACAATTCTAATGCTGATCAAGATCTTATATATATTTTTGCATTTTGAGGTCATCATCTTCATTTGCTGCACATCTGTTTAAAGATTGTTTAATTTTATAATGTGAAGCTCTAGTCTTTAAGCTATATAGGTATTAAGAATTACAAGTCAATAGTCACCCATGTTTGTCATACTTATAGTTAGGCTAGTCAGGTTCTCTAGATGCATAGAGATTGTACTCTGCATAAATAGGTAATCTTCAAACACTTCAAAGAACTGTAGAATATGGCATTGGAATAACTCAGGATTCTGTTGTGAGACATGATTGCTCCTGGCAGCACTGATCTATTCCTGTTGGGCACCCAAGACACTCCAGTTGGAACTTGTTTTCTTCTTGGCAAAACTGACCTTTGAGTAAAGAACTGCCCTTGCCTTGACTATTGACAATATTCATGCTGCCCAAACTGGACAAGCAGGATACAAGCAAAATTTACTGTCTAACCTTACCAAGACAGGGTAGGACAGTCATTTGAATTTTCCTGCCTCTGAAAATGGTCTGCCAGATACTCCAGGCTTTAGTCAAAGTTGGTTTCCCCAACATTGCAAGCGAGAGTTTGGGTGATTGCCCAGGTAGCCAGAAGTCTCTGTCATTTCTTGTACCTATTGGAAATAGCTTTCTTGCACTTCCTGCTTACTCAGGTAATATTATTTTCCTTCTCAGGTCTTTGATGGGGTTGAAGACTAGATAGTCATAGCTTTCCTCTCATAACTTAGCTAAGACATTTTTAATATAAGACTTAGACCCCTTAGGCTAGGATAACTATTGAAATAATCTCTGATATTTGCTAATTACCTTAGACTGAGTATTTAGCATGTGTTTCTTGCTTGAAGATGTTCATGTTGGTTGTATTTGTGTGTGTGTGTGTGTGTGTGTGTATGGCTTTGCCTTTTCTTTTTTTCTTTTTCCTGGACAATGCTTGATATTTGTTCTTATTGTATATAGTTTTATATTAGGTTTAGAACTCTCTTATTTAAACAAAAGGGGGAAGTGTTGTGGGAATTCATTCAGTCAATAGCCTTTTGGGTACCTGCCCATTAGGGCATGGTTTGAGGTACTATAAGTGCTGATGAAAAGTGTGCTTGCTCTCTCTTGGCTGGTGGTCTGGATTCTGTTCACAGCTCCCAGTGCTCACAGAGCAGAGGACAGCAGAGGCTTCCTTATTGTGAGTGTTCCCCAAATAAACATTTGTTATCTTTTATTCCATGTTCTTGTGGACTTCCTTAATTACACCTACGTGAGACCCTGGATTTGATTCCCAGCATCACAGACAACAAACCAACCAACCAACCCTCTGTGGAGTCTCCATGTCTTCCTATCACTTTTCTACACCTCTGTGGAATAAATTCTTGAAGGACCAGCTGCTTCCATCTGTTCTCATATCACTTCCATTGATGTAGGAGAAACTTGAAGTAGTAATACTGACGTTATAAAGCATTTACTAATAAACTTACCTAGGAGATATTAAGTTACATAAAATTTAGCCAAAGGGGTGTTGCCTCGAACAGGGCAGTATCTTGCTGTGCAACTCTCACATCTGCCTAAGTGGCCAGACTTGCAGTCCCCTGTCTCGGTTTAAATTAAACCTGGGGCTGGAACCTAAAAGAGATTTCCTATGACAGCAGGACCAGGGTTTGAGTCCCAGCACCTACAGTCTCCTCTTAACTTTCTGTAATTTCAGCTTCTGAGGATCTGTTAACATAGGTGAAACCATCTTGTGAAACTTGAAAACCAGTTTGTGACTTAGAGTAATGCATGACAGGAGCCTGCCCCATGGCAGCTCAGGTAGGAGCTAAGCCCAAAGTGGCGTTGCTGTGCTGGTGAACCAGAGTAACCTGTGAACCTGGACAGCACAAAGCTGAGACCCAATGAAATGATGCAAAAATGGAACTTTTACAACATCCCCTAGGATTGTATTGCTGTGCTGTGCTCCCAAGTCAGCATCTCAAGTCTTAGCACTGATGCCCACCTGCGAGACAACTTGGAGACTGTCCTGTATGTGTGGCTCTAGCTTTGGCAACCCATTTCAGTGTGCTGAGCTCACACATGCTGCTGGTGAGCACCAGCAGCTAGCTGAAAGCTCTCAAGGACCTTTCTGGAACCTCCACAAGTGCCATCTTCCTGGCCTGGCACAGCTGAGGACTTCATGGTGGACACGGGTTGAGCCACCAAGTTCCTAAAGCAACCTAAGTGGAAGCCAAATGGCAGTGGCGCATGCCTTTAATCCCAGCACTCGTGAGGTAGAAGTAAGTGGATCTCTGTGAGTTTAAGGCTAGCCTGGTCTACAGAGTGAGTTCCAGAACAGCTGGCACTACAGAGAGAAAAACAAACAAAAACAATCCCCCCCAAAAAAAGACAAATGAAAAACACAAACAAAACGAAAGCATCCTAACTGGAGAGAAGACTCCCGGTGGGAGCCTGCAGCAGTGTGATCTGCCCATTTGCTCCCCACCAGGGAAATGTCTGTCTAACCTTTATAGCAATATGATATTGTAATTAATAATGTGTGAATGGTCTGAGCACAATTGAAAGGCAAATTTCACGTGGACATCCTACTTCCTGACCACTGCAGAGTCTATTAGCTGTGCTTTCTACAGGATCTAATGCCTTTTTCTGGCCTTTGTGGGCTCATACACATATGTAACACACAATCACATATGCAGGAAAAACACCCATAGACATGAAATAATACAACAAAAGTATATTGGAAGAGTAAAGGTGGCAGAAGACAGGGTGGGCTAAAGCGACAGAGGCATGTGTGATACAAACAGGACATGGCAGTAGAGCCCGGCACAAGCTGCTGGCCTCAATGGCCACAAATATATTTACATAATGTCTTAGTGCTGGGATCTTTGCCAAGAAACTCTAAAGCTCCATTCATTCCTTTATCACACAAGCAGCTTACAGTGGCCGCACTCCTGTCCCCAACTCCTGTGCTGGCCTTGGGTTAGCCTCCTTCAGTTTCTTTTGGTGTTAAGAAAACTGGCCTTTTGTTCCTTGTGTGCCCATCAGGAACACAGTGGCTTTGTCCCAAGTACAAGAACTTCCTCTGTATGTTTTTGCGCCTTCCCCGATCCCCCTTCCAAGAGGCACCTAGGCCACACAACTGAGCACACAAACCAGGCGAAGGGGCTGACGCAGGCTTCTGGATGGGTTCTTAGAGGCATTACTGACACCAATGGGTTGAGCGAGGAGATTCGGAGACCCAGACGTTCTATTTGTCATATACGCTCTGTGCGTCTTCGTTTTAGCTAGCTGCTTTTGATCAACTCAAAGGCATCCCTTGAAGAAAGGTGAACTAATGGTACTTCTCTAAAACAAGCATGCGAACTTGGGGCTAAATCTCCACTCCTGGATGGGGTCGACGTCATCGCTTCCTTCATACATCCCCTTAATAATAAATGGCAGAGACAAGAAGAAACAGACTGTTTATAGGTATAGAATATATTTTGGGTAGTTCTTTAATCCACCTGTTAATTAAAGGAAATGACAATAATACTTCTCTTTAAAGATACTGAGGAGGGGGATCCTAGAGGAAGAGCCTGAGTGGCCACCATTAGCAGGAGAACATTTCCAAGGTAAACCTTGGGACCTAGGGTGGGTTTCTGTATTGAGTGGCATGAGCCAGTATAGGGCAGTGCCGAGGACAGTGTCGGGGATGGCCTGGTACTGAGACAGAGCCATGCTGTCGTGAGCGTGGCCCGAGCTTACTGTCTAGAATGTGGGGAGCAGTTAAAAACGATGTGACCACTGACCTCTCAGAGGACGCAGGTTGGGCCTTGGGCCCTCTGCAGTTCTCTGTCTTAGTTTTCTTGGTGGGGCTTTTGGCTTGAGGCAGACTCTTATCAACATTTTCTTGACTGGGTTTGGACACTTTCCTGGGTGTAGAGACCGTGGGTTCCATGTGGGTTTTGTCTTTTATCTTGGGGCCCAAAGAGTGAAGAAAGGATTTCATCTTATTTTTCAAGCCAGCCCCTGGAAGGCTGGG
>LOJH01063349.1:0-10736 GCA_001685095.1 Ellobius talpinus
ATGGCCCGCTACCACCATTTGGGACCTACAGCATTTCTGATGCCTACTGCCACCAGGGATCTTGCAGCATTTTTAAAAAATCATAAAACTGACCATTGAGGTTGACCATCATGACACCACCTCTGGTCATCTGGACACCTACACATATCACTTTATTTTTTTTTGAAATAAAGTGTAATTACATGATTTCCCTTCCCCTTTCTCCCCCAGCCCCTCCCTTGCTTCCTACCAAATTCATGGCCTCTTTTTCTTTGTTATTGTTACATATATATATATTTATGAAAATACATGCAATATGCACATATAGTATATACACATGCATAAACATATCTTGTTTAGTGTTACTTGTATGTATATGATCTCAGTGCTGACCACTTGGTACTGGATACCATTTAGGGGGCTCATCCTTGGGAAGCCCATTTCTCTGATCTCAGTATTCCTGAGTTGTCTACAGTTGAGTAGGGGTAGGAGCCAGGCTCTATGACCCCTAGACCTTGGATCTTTCTACAAAACCAGCACCACATAGTGGCACTTCTGAGCCCTGCTGCAGACACAGCCTGGTCCTCTTACTGGTCCTAGGGAAGCGCTTTCCTGGATTGGTGATTTGAGCAAGAATGTCCCCAATAGACTCCCGTATTTGAACTTGGCAATGCTGTCTGGGAGGTTATAGAACTTTTCAGAGGTAGATCCTTGCTGAAGGAAGCATGTTGCTGGGGGCGGGCTTTTAGTGTTTACCACTTCCTGCTTACTCTGTTTAGTTCTTGCGTTTGAAGATGTGAGCTTCCTGTTCCTGTGACTTGCTACTGTGCCTCTCCACCATGATGAACTCTAAGCCTCTGGAACTACAAGCCAAAATGAACTCCTTCTATGAGATGTGTGTGTGTGTGTGTGTGTGTGTGTGTGTGAGATATGTGTACATGTTACATGTGTTAACATGTGTGTAGGCATGTGAGCGTGTGTGATGTGTGTGAAGGGATATTTGTGGCACAGTGCACATGTGGAGGTCACAGGACCACTTTGTGGAATTAGCTCTGCCCTTCCACCTTTATATGGGTTCCAGGTATTGACCTCAGGTCCCCAGGTTTTTGTGACAGGATCTTTGCCCACCGAGCAATCCTACCTGCCCCATTCAAAGGGTTTTCTAGTCCATAGTTGCACATCCCTCCACATACCAGTTCCACAGGCCTAAGGAGGTCACCCCATCACAGTGGTGGCCACACCCTTCACTGCCTCAGTCACACTCCCCATGGCTGTGGTAACTATGCCGTCAAAAGCAGCCTGTGGTTCGGTGGGCTCACAGTGCATACCTGAGACCAGAAAGCAAGAGGAGCTTGCAACATCTGCTCATGTGACTCTTGTTGTCAGGAAGAAGAGAAAAGGCTGCTGCCCAGCTCACTTCTCCTTTTCATTCAGCCCAGGCCCATAACCCAGGTGATGGTGCCATCCACAGTGAGCTCAGTTAATGTAATCAAGATGGTCCCTCAGGGTAGGCCCAGAGGCTTGTCTCCAAGCTAAGTCTAGATCTCATCAAGGCAGCAGTTGAGACTGACCATCACAGAGACTTAGAACAGGGTGATTGTTGGGAAGGTAAAGGAGGCAAGGAGAGATCTAGAGGTGAAATCAGCAGGGACTTGAGTGCGAATCAGTTCCTGTGGTCTTAATAAAGTCATGGAGAAATGTCCCTATGTGTACTGGTGACAGGTACTCACATGGACCACTCCTGCCCCAACCTCTGGGAGGAGAGCAAGGGCAAGGGTGACATGTCCACACACATCTAGGCGTCCTGCTGCACCCTCTCGGCTCACAGAGCTCTGTGCTGACCTCTCTCCACCATCCATGCTGATCCCCACACAGGCAGGAATCACGTCCATAGCACACAGGGAACATATGGGAGAGGTGTGTCTGAAGCCACATAGCTGAACTGGGAAAGCGGAACTAGACCTGTGACTGGCCACCATACCTGTGAGCTGGCTCTCCATTTCTTCCCTGAAACCGTCCTGTGGTCATTTTAAATGATTCCAAAGGTGTCTGGGGAACGCCATCTGGGACTGATTTCCCAGTGTCCTTCTCTGCTGCTCTCACAGACGTGGCCAGGCAGAGACATCCTGGTCTCCAAAAGTCACTCCATGGCTGTGGAGAACAGGCACCAATGCTCGGGGAAGCTGGTCCTCTGCTGGTGTGGGGCACTGGACCCAAGCTGGCCCTCACTTAAGCTAGCTGGTGTGGGGGAGGTGCTCCAGCATTTACTTCCTGTCTGCGAGGAGAGAAGCCCAAGGCTCAAGCCTGCTTAGCTTAGTGGTGTCAGGTGTCACTTTCTGGAGGAGATGTCTGCCCTCCTTGGGCTGTGAACTGCATGCATCAAGCAGCAGTCCTGGTGCCCTTCACCCTTTGGGGTTAGGGGTCATTTAAATGCTTCTCTTCACCTGATCCTCCAGTGCTGAGACTGGAAGCCCCTTCCCAGAGACCCTGACTTACTTTGCCACGGGGGTGCATAGAGCTAGTGGTTTGGTCTCCTGTGTCATGGAGCTTGGGTGGATCTGCCTGGGATACTGAAGGGGCAGGTCTCCTCATCTTTACTGCTTTGTCTAACAAGCTCACCTACTCACAAAATTCAGTGCCAAAGAGTGTGGTGGGGGCAGGTTCCCCACGTCCAGCCCACCCACTTCAGTGCTAAGCAGCATCTCCTCTACTGGCACGATTGGTCTTTCTGAACCTGGCTCATGCTCACATGCACAGCATCGCCAGGCTTCCTCTCACCAGGATTACACTTTCCCAGAATCCACACACTCCTCCATTTCCCTGTCTCACTATAGCCCAGCAGTAGGTGACTTTCCTGCCAGAGGGGTACAGACAAGATCAGGAATGGCCTTGTATCCACCATCTTTCTTCCCATGGGACCCATGTGCTGTCCCAGGACAGAGCTGTCAGAAAGTCCTTGGAGCTAGTGAACTCATACCCGACTTTGCTGGAACAAGTTAAATATTTCTGCAGGACGCCCTGGGTCTCCCAAACATGGTTGTTAGTGTGGTTCACTCGCTCTTCCAAGCTGAGGGCTCGTGGCTTTGTTCCTGAGTGTCTGTTTATCTGGCCTGACCTACAGACCCAGCTCACTCCATCCACAGGGTTCCACAGGATGACGGGTCAATCTGGGCTGCCATGCCAGCTCCCTGGACGTGATTCTTCGAGTGTGTCTGACTTTCACTGTTGTGGACAAAAGTATGTGTAGACGTGGCCGTATGTACCTCCGTCTATCTCTGTGCACCCTCTTCCCAGCCAGGCACCATGGCCCACAGGCAAGTGGGCTTTTTGAGGTCAGGGTGTGCAGCACTTCAGACATTCCGCAGAAGCCCATTGTTCTGTCCTCTGCTAATGACAGGCCTGGTGGTCGAGCCGTTTGCTTTTGCCGTTTGATGGACGGCAGTGCAGGATCTTATTAGAGTTTGTTTCATTGTGTATTTTCACAGGGTGGAATTTCCAGATAACCCCCATTTCAGCAAGTTGTTCGCAAGAGAAAAAGATGTGAGATGGAGACACACATGCTGGAGCGAGATGACGGGACAGGGCGGAGACTCTGGGACGAGGAAGGATGATAGATGTGCATACAAAGAGGCTTCTGAAAGCCTCAGAGGTGGAAAGACTCACAAAGGAAGGCTAGAAGGAGAAGGAAGGAAGGGGAGAGGAAGGCGGGGTGTGGGTGCATGCATCTACCCTTCTGATGCCCTGTGGATCTCTTCAGTCAGGAACAGGTCCTTCCTTTTCTCATCCAGCGGGTACAGCCAGGGATGGGTGGGCTTGGACCGCTCTGTTTAGCTCCGTGGCCAGACAGCCTGGCTGGTCTTCTTGAAAGGCCTTTCGTGACTCCTCCCCATATCTTGGGGCTCTTGGCTCTGAACTTACCCCTTCTAGCCAAGGAAGAGATGAGTGTGGTGTGCGGCCCAGGCTCTGGGCCCCAAGGACAGACGTCAGGAAATAGCTGGGCTATGATGCATCTCCCCTCCAATCTCATTTCCATAATGCTTGGAAGGAAAAAAATACATGGGGCTACTGAGGGGCTGGGTGTGTAGACTTATTTGTTTTCTCAGGAATTGATCCTGTTCCCAAAGATGTTGAACCCCCATATTCTAGTGGGTATGTGTTCTGCATGTCAACATGGCCTGTGTGGCTGTGGGTGGGCACCTGTGGGTCATGTGTTCAGTAAGTCAATCAACAAACAGAATCATTGCTCATTCCTGTGGCTCATGTTCCCTTTTATACTTTCTCAAGGAAGGATGAGTTATCTCAGGTGCCTCTTTATCCAGGAAGCCCTCCAGGCAGGACAGTGCTGTCTTCCCAACATGGTGTGGACACTGTTTAATTTTGGTTAGTCCCTGGTTGATTTGGCTCTTGTGAAGTTCTTGTGCCTCTCTGATTCAGGCATCAAGGGGTTTGAACAGCATTCTTATCTGCCCCACACTGGGACACTCTGGTCTGGGGAGGGCCTGTCTAATTTTCTGCCCCGTGTGTCACTGATTTGTTTTGGTCTGTGAACTTTTTGCATGTCACTTTCACTTGCTGGGCTCTTGTGATGCCATCCTGTGACTACAAGCACCAGCCTATGCAGGTCTAATTTTAGATAGTTGCTGTCCTGGGGACTCCTCCAGGAATCCAGGCTGTTGTCTGTTGGGTTGGGTGAGACAGGTGTCTTGGAGAGCACTGGGTACTCATGGGAGGACTCTTTCTCAACCGCACTCAACGTTAGTTGCTCTGGTGCTTTTCTTTTGTCAGGTCTGGTGTGAAGCCAAGCATTCAGATCATCAGATTGACTAATCATCCACAAACATTGGGTACTCAGTATGTGCTGGGCACCGAGGGTTTGGGGAGGAAGCTATCCAGCCTGTCCTGCAGTGGACCAGTGCTCTGCTGCCCCCCGAAAGAGATGGGGTGGTCTGGCTCAATCTGCTTAGAGTTCTGCACAGTGCTCACATAACAAACTGCTGAGTCTTCTGGGCTTCCATGGCAAGTGAAGGGCTCTAGGAAGGGTACAGGGTCTGGAAGGGGGAAGTTGCTTCTCCATCCCGAAGGGGAGATGATGGGCAGGGTAGGCAGCGACAGAATGCAGTCCCTTATCTGTCACCCTGCCCTGGCCTGCTGGCCCCATCCCAGGGGCAAGCACCAAATACTCCTCTGAGGGAATTTGCCCTGGGGAAGGGGAGGCAGGAAGTGTTGGGGATTCGGGCTCTTTTGAAGCCACTGCAGCAGGGCTGGGCTCTGGGCTGCCTGGGTCTGACTCTGGCCTCCTACTTGGCATCTGTGTAATACCCCTGCTTTCAGCTGCCTTCAAGGTGATTGTCCCCTTCACGGCTCATTCTTCACCTTGCCATGGGGCTTCCTGTCCAGAGCCCTTCATCAAGAGTGGACTTCTTGGGGAGGAGAGCAGAGAGAAGCACACAAAGCTTCAGGCTGTAACTCTGAAATGCCAGAGTAGCCAAGAGGTCAGGTGTCACTGGCCACACCATTGACCCACCTAGAAATGTTACCGTGGTGGAACACAAGTAGATAAAGATGCAAAAGATGTCAGGGGAGAACCCAGAACCCACACTGTTCACACAGCTGGGTCTAGCCTGGTATGTCTGGATCTGTGACTCAGTTTCCCTGAGTGTCACTGGAGCAGAGTATAAGAAATGTTTTCT
The DNA here is from genome assembly GCA_001685095.1 of Ellobius talpinus. Taxonomy (NCBI): domain Eukaryota; kingdom Metazoa; phylum Chordata; class Mammalia; order Rodentia; family Cricetidae; genus Ellobius; species Ellobius talpinus. Next base: position 5,670 of record LOJH01063349.1, read on the forward strand.
TATGGTTGCTGAGCCTCTTTCCCTTTGGGGCCCGTCAGATCCCACTGGCCCAAGATGAGGTGTGGACAGCCAGGAAGGGGCATATGTAATCCTCCTGCCTCACAACTGCTTCACAAGTTGTAGGGTGATGTCATGCATGCCCCCTCTCGACTGACTGGATTTTAGCTTTCTTGTGGGTATAATTTACTGACACTTTGCATTCTTTAGTACAGTTCTGTACATGTTAAGAACACATCTGTACATGTTAAAAACACATCTTGTTCCATGTCGCATCAGCACCACAGCCAGAACACCACCCACTCTGCTTGTCCTGTCTTTTCTTCTTGAGTTTTTGGCCAAGGCCCATTTGAACTGAGTTCTTTGTAAGGGGCTTCTCTGGAGTCCCATCCTCCCCACACACACAGCCAATTCTTCCCTCTGCCTCCTTTCCCCACCTCCTCCTGAAGAAATCAGCTTAGGAGTTCAATGTGCTCAGGTAGCCTGTCACCACCAGTCCTCGGTCAGGTATCCACTTACATCTGAACTTGGGGACATGGTCACCATAGCAACAGCAGTGGTTGCTGCCAGTAGAGATTCCACCTTTTCAGGCCCCACTTGAGCAATTTTCCCACAGCTGAGGAGGGAGTGGGAGCACGGAGGACACACAGATCTCAAGATCTACATTTGATGGAGGGAGTGGGAGCACGGATGACACACAGATTTCAAGATCTACATTTGATGGAGGGACAGTGCCTTGAGTCCACTTTGTCATGTGGACAGCCAGGGTCTGTCCTTTGTTCACTGGACCAGTGATTGCTAAAGGGAGAGGTTGGGGCTGGGGACAGGAGCCACCGTGGTCAGATGCTGCCTCTATGGAAGGACAGCTGTGGGGGAGGGAGACCCGAGTTCAGATCCTGCACTGCTGTGCATCAGGACTTCTCTTCTTAGTAGGCACTTTCTGCAAGCCTGAATGTGCAATGGATGTGGCTTGTTCTCATTACACATGGGGACTAATGGGTGCAGCGTCCTGACCTGGAGGAGACCTGTAGGGCCATAGTGCCCAGGCCTCTGGTTGTATAATTGGGGAAACTGAGTCACAGAATCAAGCTCTGTCCCTAAAGATTGTGCCTACCACAGGGTGAGTCACGAATTTCTCTCTGGTCCCCTTGGACCACTGACTCTTGCACTATAGACAGGGCAGAGGAGGCACTGCCTAGCCAACTTCTCCTCCCTCACACCCTCGGTTCCACAACCTAGAGAACCCCTCCATTTTCCAAGAGGGACCCTGTCATTCTCCAGCTGTGGCCAAAGAGAGGGGCAGGCAGACCTAGGTCTCTGGCACCCCCATACCCACCAATCTGAAATGCCTTAAGGCCAGATCCAAGTGCCCATTAGTTCCCGAGGGGAACTTGTTCCCTGCCTTCAGGAACTTCCTGTTTCCTGCCTAGACACTCCACTTCCTTCTTCCTTCTTTTGGCTCAGACTGAGGCTAGAGAGTAGAGAAGAATAGTCCCTTGCCTGGGAGCCTGGTGTCATCTTGGTGTCGCAGCACAGGCCTGGCTTGGAACAAGACAAGTGCCACATCAGGTCCCGGAATTCTCTGTGTTTTCACTAGGGGGTAGCCACACCCCAGTGTGGAGATGCTCTGCCAGGGCCCAGCATTTTCCAGACCCAGGTGCTGTCCCCAGTGGGAGGAGGCCTGCGTTAGAGAAGTGACACAGCCTGGGAGCACAAGAAACAGGGGTAGTCACCCCGTCTTCTCAGCATTCTGGCTTCAACCTCAAAGGATCAGCAGCCAATGGGGGAGGAAAGTGGCCAGTGGTGTGTCCTCAAACTCAGGTGCACACTGGAACACTGCCTGCCTTCCCCGCTCCGGGAGCCCTAGTCTGTGATTGCTGGGCCACCCTCAGCCATGAGTCACCACCCATTTGATCTGGGATGGGCCAAGAACTTGAGTTTGGAACAAGTTTCCCAGGAGGGATACCAAGGATACTGGCCCAGGAACCACATTCTGAGGCCTTCAGGGCTGGTGGCTTCAGCAAACATTGCGGGTTTTTTCCAGGTTCTGAAACTTTTCTCTCCACCCCACCACCCACAAGGTCCTACACTAGTGGTTGTCACAGGGGTGGTACAAGCTCAATGTCCCCAGGCTTCTGGAAAATCCCCAGAAGAGTAGACTGAAGTGCTCTGCAGCAGAGGCCACTCTCAGTCATCCAAACTGAGCCTGGGGCAGAGGTGACAGTTTCCCTCTAAGTTCCTGTCCCTGCTCCCCAGCAAACTGGAAGACTTGCAGTATGTCCGTGAGGCCGCTCTCATCTGTCCCATCCAGGAGCACCCGCCCCGTTCTTGATACAAAGGTAGCTTTAGTCCAGTCCCAGGTCTTTATAATTAAGTGCTCCAATGAAGGGCAGCTGTGGAATTCTGGCGGCGAGGGCTGGGTGTTACCAGCTGATGACTGACTGGGAGCTGGGAGCTATAGGTGTGTGTATCACGGCCATGACGCCTGTAGCCTGTGGAGGACAAGCGTAGCTACAGGAGGATGGGCATGCAGAGGCCTGGAATGGCCTGGGAGCACACCTTCCATGTCTACACAGCCCAGCCCTGGAAGCCAAGAGCAGGGCAGGTGGGGTCACCCGGCAACTGTTTGGTTCAAGTACCCCAAACCTCCTGTCCTCTTCCCATTACTTACATCCAAATTTTCATCCAGCTTCCAGATGATTCCAGGCCCTAAATAGAGTTCATTTACTTTTCTCCATCTTGGGTTTGCCATGCTAGTCTGAGCTGCCTCCTCTCTTCTTCCACGCTATTTCTCCTCAGAATTACCAGCCCCAAAGTGGCCATATGACTTTGTTCTCACTGTTGTGTCTTCTGTGAAGAGAAGGATAAGCCAAGGCTAGCCTCAGCTCCTGGGGGTAAAAGACCCAGGGGGAAGAAACTGTCCCTGATGGGATGGCATGGAGTGCCCACACCCTCTTAGACTCCGGTAAGAGTAGTGATAGCTCTCACACACTCGAGTATCAGTCAGCTGCTGCCAAATGACAAGCATGTCGTGGGTCCTTCCAACAGTCTCACTTTCAAACCTTTCTCTGCAATAATTATTGCTGAGGGTCTAGCCACATAGGCATCCAGATCCATGATGACTCCATGCTGAACCCTTGTCTCATAGTGTGTTGGTACAGTCAGCAAGGGCAGACCAGGTCTTTGTGCCTCCCATCGAGGCTGACGAGGCTGGTATGAACACCAGCGCTCTGCAGTGGGAAGGCATGGGCTCCACCAGGCAGGGAAGGGTCACCCTCCTGCACTTATGGCTCCTATGCACTGGACCACAGTCCTGGGATTGTCCCTGTATGAGCAGATGAAACCACAAGGGATCCTGACTCAGGGCTTAAGGACCTCGCAGGGTCAAGGGACCTTTGAAATGGTGAGGGACTTACAGAGGTCACAGCTACAGGAGGGCCTGTGTCTCAAGACAGCTACTGGGGAACTCTGACGCCCTCCCGGGCTCCACAAAGCTAATCAGGCCTTTTTTCCACAGACCTTTTCAGAGCCTTTAATATGCTAATGCCCTCTGGGCTTCCCCATAGGGGTTAGGAAAGCCCAGATGCCCAGCAGTGTGGACCAAGGGAGCCTTTTATTGGGACTCTTTTGTGGAGCTCTGGCAGGACTGAATGGCCTGGAGTAGGGTCCCGACTAAGCCGGGCAGTGGGTTAGCATCTTGTTGGTGTTCTCATTTCCAGCAAAGAGTGGGCACTGAGGCTGCCTCCTTGGGCTGAGTCTCCAGGTGCTGTGGCCTCTGTCATTCCTTTGCCAGGGTCACCACTGCTCCCTCTCGCCTGGCCCTCAGCTCCTTGTCCAGAATTGTAGGTTGGAGGTGGCCTGTGTAGTTGGGCAGTGGGAAGCCTAGGGGACAGCTGCAGGGATGAATCTATGGGCCTGGAGAGAGGAGATGACTCTGACAACCCCACTCCAGGCAAGACAAAAGAAAAAGAGAAAAGGAGCAGCCTGTTTCTCTTGAGAAACCTTTTTACAGAGCTTTTGGAAAGGGAGTCAAGGGGGCTCTCCCTAGAGGCCCACACCTTAGCTCCTCTCCCTCCGGAACTCACACTGAACATCCTTCTTGTGGGAAATCAAAGCTGGGCACAGGAGTGCAGCTGCTGGAAGCCTTGGAGTAGTTAAGTAGGGGATGAGAGACCTGGTCACATGCCAGGCAAAGTGGGTCCTTTGGTCCCCACCCAGTGCCAGGCAGACCTCATTAACTCTGAGAGCTCAGACTTCCATGTGCTGGCTGTCCTCCCATCCTTTAGCAGTCAGGGTCCTTTTGCTTATAACCTTCTGTCACAGCAAGTGCCATGAGCCTGCTTTCCCCAGGCAAGCTCCCGCTTGCTCTCGAGAGGCTTCCAGGGTAGGAGGGTACAGTGCCTAGATCCCCATGCCACTTTGTTTCACTCCAACTGTAGCCCCCATCTGTCTGGTCACCATTGCCTGATCCTCTCAGTTGCCCAACTATCCATGCTCCAGGCCTGGCACCAAGCACAGGTCAGGGCTAGCAGCACAGGCTCTGTGAATGGCCGCCCTGTCTAGGCTACACTGTGCTCCTCACCTTGCCTGTGCTGTCATGTCCTGTGTGGGGCTTAGGTAATGGGGTGGCTGGTGGCAGAATGGAGACCCCATCAAGGCTGGCCCAGTCCAGCTGCAGGCTGAGCTGATTTTTCCAAGGATGGCCAAGGGCCAGTCCTGCCATGTCTGGCTCTGTTGCCAAGGCAAACAGGGGTGCTGGCGGGGGACCCGGGTCAGAGCACAGCACAGAGGGTCTCTTCTCTTGCCTGCCTGGGGCCTTTAACTCATGTCCCACCCTGGCCTGGGGCCTGTGCTGCCCTAGAAGTCTTAGATCTAGTGACAGACACAGAGCTCCTAGGACATCTGGGTCCCTTGAGGTAAAAGTAGAAAGACTGGGTTGCACCTCTGGGATATCATCTGTCCCGTCTCCCCTCCCCTCATCCGGCCTCCCCCAGCCAATGGGGATGGGTGAGACTGGGTTGCACCTCTGGGATATCACCTGTCTGGCCTTCTCCCCACCCCCTAACCCCC
>LOJH01063352.1:0-10407 GCA_001685095.1 Ellobius talpinus
CGGCGCGGCGGGGAGGCCGGGCCCAGCCCTAGACGTGCGAGACCGACCGGCCGGCTCCTGGGCTCCGAAGCCGGAGAGCGAGCGCGCCAAGAGGTTCGGAACCTGCAGCCAGTTAGGCGCCTGCCGAACGGCCCCAGACGGTTGTCCTAAAGCGGCGGGTGATGGAGGGAGGCGTGTAGTAGGCGCATCCCTAGGGGCGGGGCGGGGCGGGGTCCAGGGCCACCGGTCTGAGGGCGCCCCTCAGTCCTGCTCCGTTGTCTCGTGGGCAATGGGATGCTTGGGTGTTTTAGTTGAAAATCTCTTGATTAGCAAATATCCGTAACTAATTTTTCATTGCAAAAAAAAATACACCAAGCAAGACAGTCACAAGTTGGTATCAGACGATCACTTTGTGATCCCTAATTCAGACCTAATTCTGCTAGTAAATGAGTTACTTGACCTTGTCCAAGTCATTTTTCTCTCTGACGTGCATTCTCAACATTGATAATGATGCCCCTGTTCGTGTGTGTGTGTGTGTGTGTGTGTGTCTTATATAACCCAGGGTTTGTGGCCTTTCAAAGGACCACAGCATAGATACACAGCACCTGTGGTATTAAATTTTAATGGAAAAGAAAATATAATAAAGAAAGGCCCCGGGGGTGGGCTGGGGGAATTGAGAAACAGTACTTTAGGGACATAGCTGATCAATTATTCCGCAAGTGGTGTCTATGCTAATGAACACGAACAATCATTTATTGACTTAGAGCTGAAAGAACCTGAGAAGCCATTATCGTGGGCATTTTAGAATTGTGTGTCCGTGTAGACATCCACGTATACCCACTCCCCACCCCCATCCTGCACTCAGCACAATCTTTTTTAACAACAAATTGTCATTTTAGTTTTTTTATTTTTGTTTTTCTCTGAGAGAATGGAAGGCTTGGGGGACTTGCCACAATCAGAGCTAGTAACTGAAAGAAATAGGATTTAAACACGAATGTATGCCCCCAAACTGCTCACCCAGCATCACGTGGTTTCTAGATCCCCTGTGCGGCTGTAGCCAAGCACCTGTGACCTTTTAAAAAGCATGGATACCCAGGCATTGCTGAAAACCTAGGACCAGCATGGAATTTGCCTGAAATCTCATAGACGATTCCCGTTTGGTAACCCATAGTCCATTTTAGCAATAACTAATTCCTCACCCGATCCCAATGCTTTCACAGGGTTGTGTCCTGGAGACTCAAATTTCCCATCTCAAGCATTGCTTCTATTTTCTCTTCAAGAGGATGGGTTTCTTCAGAAGAAAATCCTTCGTTGGTGAAATCCAAGGGTTATGGTAGAGCACTGTTGAATAGCTCTCCTTTTGAAGAAAATCCTGGCAATTTGAATTTGCTTTCTCACTTTTTACATGATCTCCCTTGAGTGCTACTGAATATATTTTTAAAAACAAACAACAAAAAACAAACAAAAAAACCAGGCTCAAGGTATTTATTGTAAAGTCACTGTGAATCACAGACCCTACGAAGAAGAGTTTGAAAACCAGTTTACCCATAAGACCACCAGTCTAACAAGATGACATCATGGTCTTTATATTGCTTTATCTTTGTTAGTGACGTCTCTCATACCACATAAGTTATTCAGGTCCAAAAAATTTAGAAAATTCTCAGAGATGAGCTTGAACATCACAATTCCAAATCTGGAAAACAAATTGAAAATTATTCTGAGGATAAACTTCAAATCACTGTTCTCTTAAAAGCACATTTCAATCCTTTTTCCAAACCCAAACCTGCCCCCAAGTCCAAAGTCCCCCCNNNNGTCAGTTCTGAAGGAAGCAGTATGGAGGGAGGCTATTGTGAAGAGTGCTAGAGAGAGTTTGGGAGTGCAGATTACTCTTTGAAAGACTGATTTCAAACCCTTTGTGCAAATACTCAGAGCACTGTGACCCAGGTGAATGGTATCTCAGGAAATGGTAGTTATGTTAGGTAAGGACTTCCTGAGTGGCACGTCTACACAGCCTGGTTCTGGCTGCTACAACACTGTCTCTGGTTTGGATTTTTCCGAAAATGGGTAAGCATGAGTCTCTAGACCAGCCTTCCCGTCTGAATGCTATAATGTTTATATAGCAAGGGGAGCTGACCACCACAGATGAAGAGAAAACCCACAATCACAGGGAGGAAAATGATGTCATCCTTTAATGTCTGAGTTATTTCTGTTAATTATAGTTCAAGTAACATTGTTCTGTGCACACCTGTTCCACCTTGTGATTAGGACATTATCCCCGTCAACCAACTTGCCTCACATATATATGAATTCAGAACATCCTTTCATCAAGAAATTTTGAGTACTTACTGCATACTAGATATGATAATGGTTCAAGTGTATCTACTACAGAATTCCATAGTAAATTCCTGTGTATTTAAGAAGGACTCTGATGTTGTCTGCTCGTGGAAACAATTTGCATTTCAATTCATAGCTTTGCAAAGCCAGCCCTTGGTAGTTTATTTATTTATTTATATTTATTTTTAATACCTGGTTCTAGGGATTTTAGGGATTAATTGCCTGTTTTTTAAAAAATTGTGCTGTGGCTCTGATTTTATTTTGTTTCCAATACTGCTTCCTAAGAAGTATGAAGTATAATATAATCATATTTTGTAAATAAGATGTTTTTCTTCAAAGATAAAATATACAGTTAAACTTAGAAAACATCAGTAATCAGAAAAGAGCATAAAAAAATCTATAATCCATTCTTAATCTTTTGGTATGTATTTGTCCACTCTTTTTTTGTTTTGTTTTGTTTTGTGTTTGTTTTTGCTTTTTGAGACAGGGTTTCTCTGTGTAGCCCTGGCTGTCCTGGAACTCCTTCTGTAGACCAGGCTGGCCTGGAACTCATAGAAATCCCCCTACCTTTGCCTCCCAAGTGCCTCCTGAGTACCACCACCACCTGGCCCACTCTTTCATCTGTGTTATATGTAGAATTGAGAACATACTCTGTATTATATGTGTAAACTGTGTTATTGTTATTATTGTGGTATGTATGTAGAAGTGTGGGTCCACATGTCATGGTGCACGTGTGAGATTAGGAAACAATGTCTAGGAGTTGTTTCTCTCCTTCCCTGCTGGGATCCAGGGGTGGAACTTAGATCAGCAGGCTTCAGGGGCAACCACTCTTACACCACTGAGCCGTCTTGCCAGCCTGTGTATTATGTTTTGTGATGTAGTTTTAGTCTGATGATACATGGTAAATAAGTATGTTCTTTGCTCACATGACTCCAGTGTTTTGTTGCTAGAACTGGGACTAGAAAAATGCTGTTAATAAGTTTCTGCACAGGACAAATTCAGAAACCTAAACTGCTGACCCAGGACCAAAAGCCTCTGCTGTTTTTCTTTCACTAATTCCTGTTCCATTTCCACTTTTCTAGTCCCAGGACAGCGCGAGTCTGTTGGCAGCATCCCTGAAGGAAGACTTAGTCAGAAGTATAGTCAGCACCGGAGTGTTCTTGCAGATGTAGTTGGTTCTGCTAGACATTCTTGAATTTGGAAGTATCCTGTTTATTTAAAAGGTGCTCCTATAGCTAAAGCTAGGAAGAGGTGGGCTTTATAAGTAGAAAAAGAAAAGCAAGGAGTGGAACCCAGATTGGTCGTTAGAGGTAGATGGGATTTTCTGTGTATGTCATTTCAGACAAACCAAATGCCTTCTGGTTGGCTGCTGTTAACCTCCTGTTTGGAAGACTGATTCTTTACAAGTTTTTTTTTTGTTTGGGTTTTTTTTTTTTTGGCAACCTAACCATTTGGGCTGGGCCTGGCCTAGTGGGCCTAGCACAAGAGCACACTCTAAAACATTGATTTCTTGCAGTTTTTAATCTACCACTCTCATTATGCGAATTGGATGTGTATACATAGAATATATTATTCTTTTCTTCAACCACACTTCCACGCTAACAACCAAATCCAGGGCCTAGGGCCTGTTAGACAAGTACTCTGTCAGTGAGCCATACTCCCAGCCACTAAATATTTTAACCTATCTAATGGATGGTCTTTGAATATCTACAGATATCCAGGCCATCATGAGCCTTTGAAGAAAGGGGACTAAACTAACTTTAATAAATTATTTCAATCATCTTAACAAAATAATAAAACTAAACAAATGATACAGTATAAAATGTAGAAACATAAGGAAAAGGAACTTTTTCCCCCTCCTTTTTTTGGTTGTGTGTGATTTCCTGAGTGGTTTATTGAGCACAGGTGTTGAGCATGGGGTAGTGTCAGACTGCCCCATTTCCATAGTAACCAACAGGCTTGGTCGCAAGCTACAAGTTATTCCTTCATCTGTGTGAATTAGTAATCTACATTTAAAAGGAGAACTGGCTTTTCCAAACATTAAGTAACATTGTATCAGAGTAGTGACTTAAAAAACACAAAAATTAAATTCACAGGTTAAAAACAGCAATCCTGACTGCTGCCCTGAGATGTCAGGTCTGAACCTCATCTAAATTATTTAAGCAGGCAGCACCCTTCTGTAGAGTAAAGGTAGGGGAGCCTGCCTGCTTCTATATAGGTAGTCTCCATAGTGTCTTTGGCATATGAGGGTTCAGCCCCAGACTGGGTACCATGACTTAGAAGGTGACACAGGGCAGGGCCAAGCCCCACAACCAGAGCAAATGAAGAAAAATGACCTACCTGCCATTTCCAAGCTTTGGCAGCTTTCAGGTGTTTCCTGCCTGCCCAGCCCCTGCTGTGGCCAGATTGCAGGTCTTGGACCTGAGTTTATGGTTACTGCAGACCGGCTGCTGCTCAGCTCCAAGCCCTTGTTCTCAGTCCTCAGTGACCTCAGTCTGGAGGTAGCAGGAAGGAGGGTTAGCTCAGACCTCAGGATCAGTTGCTGCCCCTCAGCACACAGAAGAAGCCAGAGAGAGGTACAGACAGCATGGATATGGTCTCGCTGTACAAAAGGCAGGCAGGGCACAAGTGAGAACTGTGTCCGGCTGCTAAAGCATGGACTGCTGCATTGACAAGGCCCTTTCCTGTGAACATCTATGTCTACTTTCTACGTGTAGAATTTTATATTTGACTTCCTTTGAATTCTAGATTTCTGTACTATTGTACATTGATTTTTCATATTTTAGCATAATAGTATGCTTTAGTAATATAGTATTCTGCACTATAATATATATATATACTAAATACCAGCACATACCTTTCCCAACTCCTCTTACATGAGGTTTCCTATATGCTGATTGTCCTAATTAATTTATCATTACTGTTGTCATTTCCTGAATGCTTCTCTTTTTTCTGGTTCTTTGAGTCAGTGGCCTATTTGAACAAGCCTACCTTCTCTATGTCCTATTGAACACTATTAATGGGCTGCTGTGTCTTTCTGTCCAGTAGCTGAGTAAGTTTCAGTCATGAGAGTCTAGCTTGTAAAAGTCCTATCATGCCACTATCTTAGCCTGCCTGACTGTGCTAGGCAACTACTGTACAGAGGCGCTGACTGTAGTTTGGTATTTGCTTTCCTGTGTGCAGAAGCTTTTTAAAAACAGATGCTAAGGGCCTCAGGGGAGAGCCTTGCTTCTGTGCTCTCCGTGCTCGTTCCTGATGCACATGGGAAAAGTATTCTCATTTAGAGCCTTCTCTCTTATCTGGTGCAAATGATTATGGGATTCAAAATATGGAAAGCAGGATGCTACTTATGATTTGTGGAATTTTAAAGGGTAATGCCCATAATGATTTAAATTGCTATAAACATATGAAGGATAATTGTACTTTTAGCCCATACCTCCCATTTCTGTTTTCTTAGTGATTATTATTAAATCGTGTAGACCTTCTTGACAGATAAACTCCTCAAGTTAATGAACACAAAAATAAAATTGAACTATTTTTCTCTATATTAAAATTTAGACTTCTAAATATTTACTTTTAGAAAATTAACTTTTCTAGGTGATATCAAATTGCAGGATAAAATACTCTTCTATTGTGTAAATTAAGATGAAAGATTGAGGAGATGGCTTTATTGTTTTAAGATTTTTTTTTATTCTTTTGGCTTTTTTGGGGGGTACCACCCAGCTCCCAAATAAATCACTCCTTAGGAGTCTTATTCTTTCTTAAAACAGCCTAAGCTTGGCTTGTTTCTAGCCAGTTTTTCTTAAATTAGCCCATCTATCTTTTGCTTCCGTGTTTTTTCTTTTCTTACTTCTGTATATCTTCCTTTCATTCTTACTTCGTGGCTGGATGGGTGGCTGGGTAGCTGGGTGGCTGGGTAGCTGGGTAGCTGGGTGGCTGGCCTCTAATGTCCTCCTCTCCTTGTTCCCTTGCTCCTCTTTCTTTTTTTAGATTTCTCCTTCTATGTATACTCTCTAGCTGCCAACCCCACCTGTCCTTGCTCCTGCTTTGCTTTTGGTCATCCAGTGCTTTACTAGGACCATCAGGTGTTTTAAAGCAAAGAATCACAGCTTCACAGAGTCAAACAAATGCAGCATAAACAAGAGTCACACATCTTAAAATTGTATTCCCCAACACTTTGTAGGTAAAGGACTTTAGTAATCTTGGTGCTCCTACAGCAGGAGGGGAGGTGGAGACAAGCAAATCATGGTAGCTCATAGATCTGCTAATCTGGCATAATTTAGCAGTAAACAAAAGACTGTCTCAAACAAGGTAGAAGTCAAGGAACTATACTTGAGTTTGTCTTCTGACTTCCACTCCTGATTTTCTGGTGCCTATTAAGGGCTCGAGTATTTAGAAGATTGAATTGGTTTGTGTGTGCCTGTAACGTGATCTTTTTCTCTCTGAACATGTACTAGTTTGTGTGTGTCCCTTTTGATCTGTGTTTGTGTATGTGCTGTTCTCATACTTTGGAAAAATATACCTGCACAATGACATAATTTTATGTTATCTAAAGTTGAAAAAATGCAGAGTGGCCTGCCTTTATTCCTGTGTGTGTGAGGGGTTGTGGCTGCTGTCCAGTGATGGCAGTGTGCAGCCTAGCCATCAGGAGTGCTTTCATTTGGCCTCCGTTCCTTTGACATTCTTGTCTGCTAGAGTTTTGAGCCCTTCCCTTCTTTGTAGCTCTACAAGATGATCTGGGATCATCCTCTGCTCTAGCCCTAAAGCGAGTCATCTCAACAGGGTCCCTTTGTTGGAGAATGGTATTAGAAACCAGATTTGCTCTGATGTGCTCGTCACAGTTTCACTGCTTTCAGGTAACTGTCTGCAGAGTTATAAAATATATGTGTACATACTAACTTTATAAATGTAGGTGCCTGTATTGTACTGATCTCCTCTTATTTGTGGTCTTGCTTTCCATGCCTCCAGTTATCTAGTTTACCATAGTTTGAAAATATGAAGTGGAAAATTCCAGAAATAAAGTATTTGTAAGCTTTAAATTGCATGCCATTCTGAGCGACATGCAGTCTTGCACCCTTCCACTTTCTCCTGCCCTGGACATGAGTCATCCCTTTGTCCAGTGTACCCATGCTGTGAATGCTACCCACTCATTAGTCACTATTCATAGGCTGTCACAATGCTTGTGTTCAGTTATATAGCAATACTTGCGTACCTTTGTGTGGCAGTCTAATGACTATAACACAGTTCCTGTGTCCTTCACCTCATTTCATTTAATCATGTAGGCATTGTATCATCTCATATAGTAGATTGAATATAAGGAGATATTTTGAGACAGCTACTTAACTATTAGCAGCATATTGTTAAATTATATTTTATTAGCTATTGCTAATCTTTTATTCTGCCTATTTTTTTTTACAGTAGTCTGTAGTAAATGTGTATGCATTAAAAAGAGCAGTGGGCATCTGTCGTGGTTACTGTGCATGGTTTCAGGCATTCACTGAGGAGCCTTGAGACACGTCCTTACAGTAAGGTGGGACTGTTCTATTAAGCTTACCAGGAATTCCCCACAGTGGCCCAGACTTATGCAGACATGGTCCACTTCTTCCTGTTTACCTGGAACTTCCTAGTCCATAGACTCTGTTGCTGCTACATCTCTTCACCGATATTTCATATCTTGGTGTACATGAACTATATTAGGACTGCTAACTTGACCTCCATAAGAAACACAACCTCGTATGTGTGGCCAGTTCTTTTCCTCTCACAGTTTCCGTTCGTTTCTGGAGGATTTGTGACCTTCTCACCATCTCCTTGCTGAGACTCTGTCCTACTTTTGTGCTACAGTAAATTCCTTTGTCGTAGCGTGAGGTCTGTGCTGTAACCCATCCCCTTCTTGGTTGAATTTTTAAAAATATTGGATTTTAAAAACCATTAGTAGATATTCTTTGTGTTATGACAATCCATAGTTTTTGATAAGTAGATGACACAGATTTACCATGGCGCTAAGAGACAAAATAGTTTCCTGGTCCTGAAAATAATCTATGTTGTAACTCAGCCCCCTGTCCTGAAAACCCTGGCAGAAACTGGCTACTTTTCTGTCCACATAGTTTTTGTCTTTTCCAGAAAGTCTATAAATGTATTCATATGATATATAGCCTCCTCAGACTAGAATTTCCACTTAGCACAATCCCAGAACACATGTAGAGATCAGAGACAGCTCTCTTGTAGGATTTACCCATGTTGCTCAGATGAACAGCTCTTTCATCTTGGTCACAAACAGCATTCCTAGTACGATGTGACATCGCGGCTGCCCTGGCTTTGTGTCGTCATAAGCAATGACATAAGCAGTGACATCGTGGCTGCCCTGGCTTTGTGTCGTCATATGCAGTGCTGCTGTGACGGCTCATGGGCAGGTGCTGGATGGAGTTTTCGCATCAGCTGGAATGGTCCACAGGATTTCTGGACCATGCGCAGCTCCGTTAGGTGCTGCTGAATGCTCTTCATTTTATTTCACCATCAGTAAAGGAGTATTCCAATTACAATATTTGCCAGCGTTTGGTGGAGTTATTGCTGGGCTTATTTGTACACTTTAACTTCTATATTGTCATTGTACTGTGTGCACATGTACATGCCATGGCATGCATGCAGAGGCAGAGGACAACTAGAAGTCCGTCTCCTTCCACATGTCAGCTCTGATTGAATGTGTGTTGTCAGGCTTATGCAGCATGTGCTTCTGTCTGTGAAGCCATGTCAACATCCCAGGACCTTTTGTTTGTTTTTCATTTTAACCATGCTAATGTTTAGTGGTATATCATGACTTATTTTCCTCCTCCCCTATATGGAGTATACTACCAAATACTGTCTAAATGTTCCTGATGTAAAAAATCATTATACTGCAACTTGATTTTACCTTTTAACTTGTTACAACCAAATTTCCAGGTCATTATGTATCAGTCTGATTAAAAATGTAACTTACTTGTATTCTGTGAGTATTGCATGCAATACTTTAAAAAAAAGTTTTTAAATTATTTTTTAAACATGATCTTTTCACGTTTTATATACCAATCCCAGTTCCCACTCCCTCCATCTTCTCCATACTCCTTCCACCCCCACATCCACTCCTTGGAGAGGGTAAGGCTTCCCATGGAGAATCAACAAGTCTAGCACACTTTGAGGCAGGACCAGTGCCCTCCCCCTATATCTAGGCTGAGCAAGGTATCCCTCCAAAGAGAATAGACTTCAAAAAGCCAGTTTCAAGCAGTAGGGATAAATCCTGGTCCCACTGCCAGTGGCTGCACAGTCTACCCCAGCCATATAACTGTCACCCACATTCAGAGGGCCTAGTTGGTCCTATGCTGGTTATCCCGCTGTCAGTCCAGAGTCAATGAGCTCCCACTAGCTCAGGTCAGCTGTTTCACTGGGTATCCCCATCATGATCTTGACCCCTTTGCTCATATTATTGCTCTTCCCTTTCTTCGACTGATCTTTAGGAGCTTAGCCCAGGGCTTTTCTGTGGGTCTCTGTATCTGCTTCCATCAGTTGCTGGAGGAAGGTTCTATGATGGCAAGGTAGTCATCAGTCTGACTACAGGGCAAGGCCAGTTTGGGCACTCTCTCCACTATTGCTTAGGGTCTTAGCTGGGGTCATCCTTATGGATTCCTGGGAATTTCCCTAGTGCCAGATTTCTTGCTAGCCCCATAGTAGCTGCCTTAATCAAGATATCTCTTTCCTTTCTCTCCCTCTCTGTCCTTCCCCCATCTTGACCATCCCATTCCCTCATGTTCTCCTTTCTCCTCTCTTTCTCCCTTCCTCCTCCCATCTGTTCTTCCTTCTACCTCCACCCCTACACTCCTAATTTTCTCAGGATATCTTGTCTATTTCCCCTCCCCAGGGGGATCCATGTGTGTTTCTCTTAGGGTTCTCCTTGTTACCTAGCTTTTCTGGGGTTGTGGACTATAGGCTGGTTATCCTTGCTTTACATCTAATATCCACTTAGAGTGAGTACATACCATGTTTGTCTTTCTGGGTCTGGGTTATCTCAGAATGTTTTTTTTCTAGTTCCATCCATTTGCATGCAAATTTCAAGATGTCATTGTT
>LOJH01063353.1:0-10736 GCA_001685095.1 Ellobius talpinus
GTGGGGTACTGGGCGGGACAGAAACCCCAACAAGCAGGCCCCTTCATGTTACATTAGACAAAACCCATGTTCACACAGGATTAAGAGCAGGAAGAAGGGGATAAAGTTGAGCTGAAAATGCACAGGAATAGGCAGCTATATGCAGCTGCTCCAGGCTGAGCTGCTGGCCCTTTTTAGGGGCTGGCCTTTCAGTCCTTGTGGGTCAGGGGCTAAGGGAGCCTTTGAGTTTCCCACAAAAATCCCTCACCAGTTGGCTTCTCAATGCTTCTAGGCCCACTCACATGGTGAGGGTAGATTTACCTATTTCAGAAGACAAAGTCTATAAAATAGGAAGCCATAGAGAGTGTGACTACAAGCTTCCTTCTGAACCAAATCTCCTAGTACAGTTCTAAGAAGACACAATTACAGAGAGGTTATTGAATATCCAAGGTACTGCTCGGATATGACATGGATAATCTTTGATATAAGGGCTAGGAAGACGTGTCAAGTATGGGAGAAAAGAAGTCCCAAGCACATCTGGGTTCTAAACCCACTTCTGCTATTACATATCTCATATGCTTGTACCCTGTCTGTTGGTTTGCTTTGTGTTTGAGACAGGGTCATACCCTTCAGTGATAGGTCTTGAACTCCCTATGTAGCCTAGGTTGGTCTTGAACTTCTTATGTAGCCAAGGTTGGTCTTGAACTCCCTATGTAGCCTCAGTTGATCTTGAACTCCCTATGTAACCTTGGTTGGTATTGAACTCTCTCTCTATGTAGCCTAGGTTCGTCTTGAACTTCCTATGTAGCCTCGGTTGGTCTTGAACTCCCTATGTAACCTAGGTTGGTCTTGAACTCTCTATGTAGTCTAGGTTGATCTTGAACCCTTTATGTAGCCTAGGTTGGTCTTGAACTCCCTATGTAGCTTAAGCTGTTCTCAAAAGTGCATTGACTCTCCTGCTTCATCTTCCTGTGAGCTGGGATCATGGGCATGTTCTCTCATTACACCCAACTTTGCATCTCACTTTTTATGTTTGTGTGTGAGCGGATGAAGGGGCTTCACTGATAGTCCCAAAAACTAGCAGTTAAAGTTGGCTTTAAGATAATTGTGCTTTGGGGATGGGGCAATCAGACAGTCAGACCTGGGTTCAATCTATCAAACCTGTGTGTGTGTGTGTGTGTGTGTGTGTGTGTGTGTTTATAATCATTGAGCTAGGAAGATTGATTAAAACAATTCCCAGGGCTCACTAGTCAGCAGGTTCCATCAACATGACAACCTCTAGGACAATGAGAGACCTTGCCTCAAAAACAAGGTTGAAGGGCTGTCAACATAGCTCAATGGGTAAAGGTGCTTGCCATACAAAGTTAGTGACCTGAGTTTGATCTTCAGAGTTCATGCAAAGTTGAAAAGAGGAGAGCCAACTTCACAAAGTTGTCTGGTGGCCTTCACATGTGTGAGGCATGTGAGAGACTAAGCCTCAAAGGGTACATAAGGAAACGGATGAATATGCTAATTAGCAATTTCACGTCACCTGCCTAGCCTAGAGCATCGTGTCATACTTTGTAAGTGAACACCACTGTAGTTCATTAACTAATGTAAATCAAGATGAAAACAAAACAGCATTGGGCAGAGGGCTGGGGAGATGGCTCAGAGTGCACACTGCTCTTCTAGTTGACCAGGGTCCGGTAGCTGACATTGGGCAGCATACAACTATCTGTAAATCTACCTTCCAGGGATCCAGCACTCTCTTCTAGCCTTTTGGGGTACCCGAACACATGTGGTACACACACACACACACACACACACACACACTCGCGCACACATACACACACACATTTACACATAAAATAAATATTTAAAATGTTAAAAAATAACATTGGGCAATAGAGACTTTTTTTTCATGAAGTCCATTAAATGATGTTCTTAGAACTGATATTGACATATCATTTGTTATTAAAATCAGTAGGCCATAAATTCCTCAAATATGAACTAGGTTTATTTTTACAATAATGTTTTGAGAAAAAAGGCCAGCTGACTCCTTGCCTGTTTTGCCTCAGATGAAAAAAACCGAGCTATCTCAGTTAAAAGAAATCTATTTGAATTGAATAAGCTATTTACATTCAGAATCAGGGGATTATGTCTATAAATCTGCATCTTTAAACAAGAAGGGAGGTTTCTATGAAATGATTATAATAAAATTAATGACTAATTATTCACACCTAAAATGGCAAAGGTTAGCCTTATAGAGTACTTATGGAGTGCTATACACTGTTATACACACTTTATAAATATGACTCATTTATTATCCACAGGAATGCTACGAGGTCAGTAATATTTGTGTTTTGGACAGGCAGAAATGAAGTTGAAATTGTGAAGGTTGGATAGCAAACCCGAGAGCATATGGGCGGTAGTGTGTGACAAAGCTGGCATGCTCATGTACGTGGGTTGAGTCAACAGCTCTTGGTCTAATCCCAGTGCCTCTTGCCACCAAATTTAAAAACAAAACCCAGAAAATCCAAACAGTACTAAGCCTGTTTGAAGGTCCAACTAAACCACTATTAGATAGGACTTGCATACATTCAGGGAGGAAACCTTTAGGTCATTTCTTTCCCTCTAAGGAGGAGTAGAGAATCATTGGACGCCGAGTAACCTGAATTCTCTATTCAAGATGTCATTGTCCGACAACTGAGACTACAGCTGGGTCTCCAGGATCCTCTTGCAGAGTGGATACCGCTCCTACTCTGAGTCTCACCAGCAAGCCTGTCAGGAAACGTCAACGACCTTCAGGATCTGAATCAATGAGTTCAAACTTCGCATGGGTGCTTGCACCCAAGTTTAGTTTTAGGGTGCGGACTGTCGGGGATGCTGGTGACATGAGCATGAAGACGTGAGGAATAGACTTCGTGGTTGAAATAGATATTGTTTGTGAGGCAATCTAAAGTCAAACATGTTTCAGTAAAGAAGTCTCAGATTAGCATACAAGAAATAGAAATTGAGAATTGACATGCCGTTCGTTGGTCTCACCTTCTCAGTAAGGCACTGCTTAGCCCCCAGCCAATTACTGCCATCTGAAAAAGCAAACAGACTTCTGGGTCTCTGGACATCTCCCCTCTTTCTTTTAACGAAAAGAATTAGAGATCTGCAATGTCAAAAATTCATGTTAATAATAATAATTAATATAATAATGGATAATATTTTTGTAAAATGATGTGGTTCAAATAAAACAAAACCTCTAGGTAGTGTGAGCCAGACCATAAGAGAACAGGGCTAATAAATCGAGGTTTATTGGACTTCTCTTTTGTCCAGGGTTGTCTAAGTGCCTTTATATAATTGTTTATATTCGCTAAGAGAGTTTGCTCTTAGCAAAATAGATTTCATGAGAACATGCTCTTCATTCCACAGTGGAAATATGATAGACTCGAGAGACTGAGTCAGAGCCAAGTGCATGAGCCCAGTCTTCAGACCTTCTGGTGTAGCTTGTGTTTCCAGTGTTTCAAAGCAGCCCAGAGGGAACAGTATCCTCCAGCCTAATCAAGAAGCTTTCCTCAAGCCTCCTGTTTCCCTGTTCTATGTCCTCAGTTTATATTCTCCCAGTTCCCCCAGCCAAAGAGTCAAAGCTAATCCCATTCTCCAGGAGGTTTGCCCAGTGAAAATAGCCCCTTGCTGGTACGCCTATGGTGTCATCTAGAATAATTCATTAGAAGCTAAAAGAAATGAACGTTATGATTCACATGGTGGTGTCCTCTCCAAAATTTGCTGTGACATTAAGAGACAGGGCCTTTGGGGGTGTCAGCAGATGCCTACCTTCACAGAATAGGAGATCTAGGCCAGTGGTTCTCAACCTTCCTAATGCTGCAATCCTTTAATACAGTTCTTCATGTGCTGACCCCCGACCATAACATCATTTCACTGATACTTCATAACTGTCATTTTGCTGCTGTTATAAATTGCAATGTAAATGCCTGATATGTGGCTAACCCCCAAAGGGTTCACAGCCCACAGTCTGAGTTCCACTGGTTTAGGCCATTGTTGCTGTTTTGCCAAATGAGAACCTGGCATTCATAGTGCCATCTTGAAGACAGTCTTCAAGAGATAACAGATTTAACGGACACGTTGATTTTGGATTTACCATTCTCCAGAATCATGACCAAAATATCATGATGAGTTATTAATTGTTCAGCTGAGTATTTTGTTATAATAATACAAATGGGATGCATATTTTAAAACGGTATCTTCTAAAATTATCTACTGAAAGCACATACATATACACAAAAAATAAGCTATGAAATCAGACTCTTGCATCTTATTACAGAGATTTCATTACAGGAGTCCCATGACCCTGAAGCTACTCCTTTCTGTTGAATGGCATTGGTATCTTTGCTGAATATCAAGTAGTCATAAGTATGATCATTTATATGTAAGTTCCTAATTCTACTTCAATGATCCATATATTGATCTGTATGTAATCTCAATTAATGCCTCTTTGTATTAAATTTTGAACCAAGCTCACTCTTTTCATTAAGATGATTTTGGCTATTCTAAGTTCTCTGCATTTCTGTAGGAATGATGGCTAATCAAATTCATGCCAAAAATAATAATACCCAATCAAGAATTTTGAGATGATTTTAATGACTGGTATGGGAGTATTGCCAGCTTGACAATAATAAATTATCTAAACAAAACATGGACTATCTTTCCACTTAGTTAAATCTTGAATTCCAGGGTTGGAGAGATGGCTCTGTGGGTAAAGAACACATCGTCACATAAGCCTGAGGACCTGAGTTCAGATCCCAAGTACCCATGTAAAAGTTCGCATTTGTAACCCCAACACTGTAGGGGGGGACTTGTTGGAAATAAACAGCTCCTCAGAGCTTACTGGTCAACCAGCCTAGTTTAATGGTTAAGCTCCAAGTTCAATCTAGATACGTTGTCTCAGAAAATAAGTTGGCGAGTGATTGAGGAACACACACACAATTTTTACCTCATTCAATATTTTATCATTGTCAGCTCAAAAAAATTTCAGTTCTTCTGTTAAACTTATTTCCATGGATTTTATTTATTTTGACGCCAGTGCTAAGGGGGTTGGTTTGATGGTGTGTTTTCCAATTTTGTACTGTTAATGTAGAGATGTAGAATTGATTTTATACATTGATCTTGGTAGAGGGCTCAGTGTGTAAAGGGCCTGTTGCTCGGACCTGAGTTCAGATCTTCCACATAACATAAAATCCAACAGGGTATGTATGGCATGCAGCTCCAGAGCAGGATGGGAGGTGGGGGAGGTTAGTGGAGACAGGAGGTTCCTCCGTGTTTCTCGTCAGCCAGTCTAGCCGAAAAGGGCAAGTTTGAAGGTCAGTGAAAAGATCTGTCTTAAAATTTAACACAGAGATCAACAGAGAAAGGCACTGATGTGCCCCTTTGACATGTCTCTATACATGCATATACAGCTAAATTGTTAATCCATTAGTCATAGGTGATATAGCCTCTGGTCTCATGTGTGCAATTGTCCTTTTATGCAGGGGGTCCTGTCCTGTGAAACTGCTCTTCCTAGAATCCCTGGTGACTCAAAATCAAGGACAACAACTTCCCACTGTGACTCTGTCAAGGTGCAGACACACACTGGTTCCTAGAATTCAAGGTGACTCAAGGTCAAGGACAACAACTTCCCATTGTGGCTTCTGCCGAGTGTAGACACAAGCTGGCGGTGGAGGTACCAGCTTTGCATCCTGCCTTTCTTCCTTGTGAGCCCAAAGAAGTCAGCGCTCTGAAGCCAAATCAGCTTCTGAGCCAAATCTGTTTCGGGAGGAATCAGGAAACCTGCAGGTTTGGCAACACATGTGAGATGCTAACTTACGGAAGAGGGAGATGGAGTCAGATGAACCCTATAACTAGCATGTTTGGTCCCGAGTGAAGAAGTCTTTGGATACTTAGGCCAGGCCATTGCAGCTATGCCGTCCTCAAAGTTCGTGTATTTTCTCTTAGTGTCAACTGTTTAAATGATTTCAGTTAGAATAATTCCACTCCTGAAATATGTGTGTTCTGGAAGTGACGCTATGCCTTTCTAGGGTTTGCTTAAATTTTGGCAGTCGATAGCTTGTTAGTAATTAGAAAACAAAGTACCATAGAATGAGGAGTGCACCTACCTCTAGCAAATAATTCTGAACTCGGAGTAGATTTTTTCCCCTATTTTCATAGACTCTGGTTCTAGTCATTGTTAAATATGGAAGTGCCAGATTTTGGAAGCTCTTTAGTGGTTTGGTGCTATCCTTGCAGCAAACAAAGTTGAGCAATGCCTTTTGCAGTACTTTATGAGCTCTGTGTCAACAAGGACATGTAAAGTCACATCCCATCTGTGGTTTAAATGAGACTGTCCCCCATGGACTCTAGCATTTTAATAACAGATAGCACTGTCTGGAGAAACTAGTTTGGAGAAACTTTTGAGGCGTGACTTGGCTAGAGGAAAGTATGCAATGGGGGAAGGCTTTGGGGTTTCAAAGTCTTGGACCATTTCCAGTGTACACTCTCTCTGCTTCCTGTTTCTGGTTGGAGATCTGAGCCCTCAGCTCCCAGCTTCCAGGTCTAGCCACCAAGTCTGCCACCGGATGCCACGCTGTCTCCATCATCTTGGATTCTTTTCTATTTGGAACCATAAGCCCAAATAAAACCCTTCTATAAGTTTCCTTGAGCATGGTATTTTTATCTTAGTAACAGAAAAGTAGCTAATGTGTCATAGCACAAAGACAGAGCAGGGTGTGTGTGTGTGTGCGCGCAGGCGTGTGTGTAAGACAGTGGCTAAGATAGCATCTATCATTTCTTATAGAAGGAGGATTTTAGGTGCAGTGCTAGGTGAGATGAGCGGTTCCACTGGGTTGATGTGAGGAGACAGCCTCTGACCTGCCATGAACCGTGAGGGCTGATGTCATTGTTTTGCCATGGTTGATAATCTTAGTCTCTCAGCCACGTATCAGAAGTGAAAAAAAAATTAACAGGGTAGATCTTTTTATATGTGGGTTGGATGCAGGATTTAGTTCAAAAGAGCTTTTCCTAATGATGTCCAATGCCATGTCAGTATGAAAGACTGTCTAGGCATTTCACCCAGCAGCTGTGTGGTAATAGACATGGTTCAGCTGGGCTAGATGTGAAGGTGGAGGGAGAAAAAAAAAACCAAAAAGTCATCCTAGGTACCAAAAAAAATACTCTGTAAGAGATCTGGGTGAGAGAAAGCATTCTCTCTGCATGTGAGTCTCCCTATTCTGCTGAAAATGGGGCATTCTAGCCTGACACATTGAGATGACATCAGCCTGTTCCAGCTGTCCGAAGCATCAGAAATGATTGCATCTGGCTAATTTCTAATTATAGAATTCTTTGTTGTTGGGGTGTAAGTGACTAAATGTCTGCTTTGACTTCTGTGAGCCCCGGCTTTGTGAAAAGCTGGAGTCTTTAGATAATGTTCCCCCTCTGCATAATACACTAAACAAATTTAAATTAACTCTGGGGCAAATATAATTAAGGCATTGCAGATGGTATTTTTGTTCCTCTGGCTGACCAGAATACGCTCGAACTGTGGTTTTGGATGAAGTGATTAAGCCCCGTTTCCATGGGACCCAGTCCTAAGGTATTTGGAAAGTGCACATTAGAGATTCTGAGGATCACAGGAAGTTTATTTCTTTAGTAGTTTGTTTAGAGGAGATTTCAAAGGCAATGACTACACTTTGGTTTTCCTGGGAACCCTTCATTGGTGATCTGCTTTTTTTTTTGTGTTCTCTTCTGATCAAGCGTTTGCAGACTCATTTAAAGAGAAAAACATGTCCAGCTTGAATTTGGGCAATTTACCAATGCCAATGTGTTCATCCATGGATGCCATAAGGAAAAGTCTGCCTTAAGGAAAGTCACAAATCAAACGTATTTAACACAGTTACAGTGGCTGGGGACAGGATGACCAAGGTGCTGGTGGACTCCATTCCTGGTGAGAGCCATCTTCTTGGCTTGCGGATGGCTAGTTTCTTCCTACATCCTCTCAGGGGAATAGAGTGATTTAGCTTTCTGACACCTTGTATTCCATCTGTGAGTTTCATTACAGGATCTCAGCTGGACCTAATAACCTATAAAGACTTCTAATACCCTTCATGCTGGGGACTGGTGCTTCCACAGATAAATTCTCCAGGAGTACAAGCCTGAAGTCACTGACTGGAAAGCCTCGATTAGCTAGGATTTGTCTATAACCTTAAACTTGTCCCTTTAAGAGAAAACAGATGACATTTTGGTTTGGTTAGAGGGATCTCAGGCAGTTCAAGGTCATCCACTCATAATGTTTTGGTGTTTGGTATTACATAATCATGATTAATGCTGGGAATATTATTCAAAACACTGAACAGCTTTTAGACCCCAACCGGGCAGCAGGCAGTATATTCTCTATGCTAATTCATAGACCCAGGCTGAAAGTCTTCAATTTGTTTTGAAGTGAAAAGATTATAATCACCAGATAGCCAAAAATTAAATAATTACCCTTCTCTATCCCCTAAATATTTTGTGAGATTATTTAACAACTATTGAAATGTATTTTTAAAGGTTTTTTTTAAAGTATGTGGTGTGTATGTGTGTGCATGTGCGTGTGCATGCATATAAGTGTGGATAACTACAGAGGCCAGAAGAGAGTGTCAGATCCCTTAAAGTTAGTGTAGCAGGCACTGTGAGCAGCCTGATGTGGGTGTTGGGAACAGAACTTGGGTCCTTTCCAAGAGCAGCAAGCATTTTTAACTGCCGAGTTATCTCTCCACTTCTCATTTTGATTTCTTAAATAGTCAGTCATTGGGCAAATTTGACAGTTCTTTAACCACCAAGTCACACTAGCCTCCCACCAGTCATCAACCCTAACTCAGAAGGCATATGTTCCAACTCTACTCTCCCTAGGGTGCAGAGCCTAAGGGGAAAATCAAACTCTGCAACTTTATTGAAAAAGTATTGACCTGTGGTGGATAGGGCGAGGAGGAAGAAGCAAGTCAAAGATGGGAAGCAACCTGATGTGATTCAGTGCTGCCAAACATGTCCCCAGGAAAGACAGAGAAATGCCCTGTCAATCAGAAGTCACATACAGCCCCACCAAAGGAGAAGGGTATGTCCCTGGATGGAGTACTCAGAAACAGCAAGGAAGGCAGATATCTATGTCTGGCTCCTTCCTAGCCTAGTTTCCCATTGGTTTATCTTCATTGTTCAGTAATCTATGCTTGCTCCACCCCAACACACACACACACATACACACACACACACACACACACACACACACACTTCTGTACTGTATTTCCAGGCCCCTGGCGTCATAGGGAACCAGTCTGTCTTTCAGTTTCTGAGACACACACGCACACACATACATTCACACACACACACTTCTGTACTATATTTCCAGGTCTCTGGCGTCATAGGGAACTAGTCTGTCTTTCAGTTTCTGAGACCCAGTCATTGCATGACTGGTCATGCAATGGTGACGAGGGATGCCTGACAGTTTAACTCACACTTAATGAGACTCCTGTGAAGTCTGACAGGTGATGATGGGATGGTCCAGAAAGGTGGCTGGCAATCCTGTAGCATCATTCCCTTGGCAGATGAGGTTCAGTCTGATCTAAAGTGTACACCTGTGATATGAGACATTTAGAAAAGGGAAAGGAGACCCTAATAGGCATGCAATTGATTATTGAGCAGGAAAAAGTGGTTGATTCAGAGACACTGTTGGAAAGATTATTGTGATTGTCATGGCTCACCAGAAAAATTATTATGTGTGTGTGCACATACACATGGAACAATCAGACACACAGACATGCACACAGACACACCTACACATTTCCACATTTATTACAAGGCATTGAGTCCTGTAGTTACATAGGCTGGTAAGTATAAAATTTGCAGAGTGGGCCAGCAGTTCTTGGAATTCATAGACTTGTGATCTGGTAACCCCAGGTCAAGGGTTACCAGGCATGAAGAGATGCTGTTGGATCTATTAAAAGACTCTTACTTGCTGAAGGATCCATCTTTGTGTTGCATTCAGTCTGATTGGAAGGGGGCTACCAAATGATGGAGGGTATAACTGTTTCCCCATCTACTCATCGAGTCCGAGGTTAATCTAATCTAATGTCAACCTACCAATTTAAACACCAGTAATTGTGGTGGTTTGAATGTAATTGGCCCCATAAGTTCATAGAGAGTGGCACTATTAGTAGGCATGGCTTCGTTGGAGTAGGTATGGCCTTGTTGGAGGAAGTGTGTCACTGTGGGGGTGGGCTTTGAGATCTCTATATGCTCAAACCACACACAGTGTCTCAGTCTACTTTCTGTTGCCTTCTGATAAGATGTCCCACCATGATGATAATAGGCTAAGCCTCTGAAAATGTAAGTCACCCCAACTAAATGTTTTTCACTTATGAGAGTTTCTGTGGTCATGGTGTCTCTTCATAGCAATAGCAACCCTAAGACAGCACCATCCAGGTACACCTTGATAAAAATCATCCATGGGCCAGTTGGGTTGACATATAAAACTAACAATCACAAAAGCCTACCAGTCTTACCAGAAATCTCAGCATGAGACGTGAATATATTGTGGCAAAGGAGAGTGGCCTCCAAATCCAGCAAGGCCCCAGCTGGTTGTTAGCTTTCCATCTTAGGCAAGTTCATCCATATCTTTGAGCCTTGGGATCCATGTTTATAAAATATGAACTTGATGTAGGAGGATCTTCTGTATATGTGTTACTTTCATTGGTTAATAAAGAAAC